>JAODUP010000587.1:0-102500 GCA_025642065.1 Paralvinella palmiformis | reverse complement strand
CCAGTGTATGGCGCCTCCGCGGTCTAGCCGTAGCCTGTTGGATCACAGCTCACTACCACCCATGTTCGAATCTCGGCGTGGGCATATCTGAAGGTGGTTTTATCTTTGACTTAGCTTCTTTCCTTTGGAGGTCTCTCGGCCCATGTAGCCTATCATGTGCACAAAAGTGGCCGTAAAACACCAATCATCATCATCATCATCACCATCACGAAGTTCCAATGCATCTCTAATTGGATGCAATATCTCCAGACCCTTTTTGATCTTACCAAACAGATGCAGTCTGGCATGGTTGGTGGTTGGCTGTTCTGGTGTGCCATATAGGTGACACACGAACTCTTCAACTGGTATAAGCTCTTCATCATGACCCACTCCGCTGACAAGAAGTGAGTGTTTCTGGAATGTTTTTCAGCAGGACTTCTTCCTATGACCACTGATGGCTGAAGTAGTGTCACAGCTTGTCAGTGCATAGACGCTGAGTAGGTTATCCCTCACAAGCTCTGTATGTCGCTGAGATACCTCATCTACTTGGTAACATATCCGCTTCTTGGCTGTCCCAGTGATGATCTACACTTCAACTACATGCGTGAAGTGCACCAGAAGCAACAGGATTTATGTGTCTCAACAGATGACCAGTATTCATTTATGTCCTCTGTCAGCTGCTTCACATGCGTCCGCTTCTTCATGGTTTCCTGAAGACTTAGTTTGATCTCTTCTCGTTGACCTTGCATCTGTAGCATTGATGAATATGCCTCCGGTCACCATTTCCTATCACTCTGATTGGTCTTTGCCTTTATCATGATGACATCAGATACGAACAGGGCATGATTGGCCCTGTTTTCATCCAAAGCAAAGAAGGTGTTCCATGCTAGTGTGAGTGGGACATGCGCTCCTTCAATAAGCTTGCAAATTTGCTTCTGTTTGCCAACTCTCTTTCATCATGCCACTACCTTGATTGAGTAACGTGTTGCAATTTGCATAAATACACCAGCTAGGTCCCCAAATGTCTGGCATCCATCGGGCTTCCTAAAGGACTGGATTAGTGCATGCCAATCAATCAGCACACACGTCTTCATGTCAGCATCTGGAACATCAGAGGGAATGTGAAGTCCAGCCATCAAGATGCTGATCAAGTCCACCATCGATGAAATGTTCATCTCTCCTCCGGGCTTTGCTAATGATTGTGGGAATGGAGACAGCTCCTGCTTAAGCACATTCACCATTTCTACTGTTCAACTTTGAGCAGACGCTGCAGTAGCTTCCTGTCATATTTGATTGGTTTCTCTACAAGCTTTGTACAGGTCAGCAAAAGTATTTAGGTGATTCTTCCTTAGTGCATCGTAGAACCTGTGGTTCACTCCGCTAGTCGTTCCTTCACATTCGTGATGACTGCCTGCATTCTCCTCTCTTCTACAATTAAGAGATCACTGGCTATCTCAATTCGTGCAGTGTCTTTTGTTGTCGGGGACACCAGAGGTTTGTCCATAGTCTCTGAGTAGGTGTCTCCATCCTCTTCTGCTGATTTCACATGTAATCTGAACACATCAAATCCTCGGTTTTGCATTGAGTGTCAGAACGCTATAAAATAGTCTCCTCGTCGTCACCTTCTACATTAAAGACTGACCTGGCTTCTTGTGAAATGCGCGATCGTTCAGACCATGAGACACAAAACATTTCTCTAGGTTGGTCATCTCTTGTGATGCCGATGATGCCACTCTGTATCTTGCATGTCCTGTTAATCCATTCATTTGTATGATCAGCAGGGACTTGATTGAATCGCCTTTTGGTCCTTTTCATTACAAAGCTCCCATCAAGAAACTCTACATTGACCTCTGGTGTTGTCTTCTCGGGGAGTTTCATGCCTGCAAGGTAAACTGGCCCCCATCGCTTGGTCAAACTTCTCAATGAGGAACTCTACCACCTCATTACGAAGTACATCTGACAGCTGGTCAGCGTTGTTGTGCTTCTTCAACACCTCACCCACACTTTGGGAAAACTCTTAAAATGTCACATCATGTTCATGACAATATTCAGCTAGCCATGACTTGAACGTTGGCCACTTGAGGTGCCAGGGGGCTTTGTATGTAAGTTGGTGTACTCTGACAGTACGGTAGTAGGCCTTGCCATCCAGCATGGTCAAGAGTGATGTTGGCTGCATATATACCTCTCTCAGTCATCCAGTTATGCACTGCCCATGTGTTGACCAATGATTTTGAAGACTTCTACATGTACCGGTACACATATTGACCGTTATCTTCAGGATTGTGTTTAAAGTTTAAAAGTTATGCAACAAAATACAAAATTAGCCGCCAACTCTCACGCATTTGCTGCAGCTATAAACTACTTAGACAAATAAACTTGTGAAAACGTCATTTCTTACCTTGGTGACCTTTATAACCTTGAAAATGACATTAAAACCCAAAATTGACAATGACTACTAACAAACGATGCAGTTAAAATAATTCTTACTTGTCTTTTCCATGTTTGGCTGCGATTTATTTATTTCATCGCAATTTATTTATTATCAGTATGTAATTTATAGCCGATGAAAATATTTGCAGTCCTTTATGGTGCATATACAACTTTTGCATATCATCACCACAAGACGAAACCATAGAAAAGAACAAAGTTTAATTTGTTCTAATAGGCAGTAAGTGCGTTATAATAAGATGCATAAACACCTACATAATTGGTCCTCGTTCGTTGTTCTAATTGAATTTTTTAAATATTATAAATAGGCTAATTTAAATAAATGGGTTTTCAGAACATTACAAAATATGTCTTTGCTTGCTGCAAGTTTAATATGATTTGGCAACTTATTCCACAGCATGGGAGCTGATCCATGAAAGATTTATCTTTGTACATTGCTGTATGGCTTTTTGGGAACGTAAAACGTGAACAGGACTCTCACTGGTAAATACGTTTGGATAAGATGGCTTAGATATAGGGGTGTCACCAAACACGCAACGCAGTCCTGCACTCGCTGTAGTCGGTTTGTCAGAGAGGGGGGGGGGTATTATATAACACTGCATTATCACAGTCGAGTCACAAAATAATAAAAGCTTGGACCAAAGTCTCGCATGCCTCATCATTTATGTACTTACGAATTAGTCCTATATTTTTTACTTGATAATAACAGGACTAATCCTACTTAATGCGAAGATTCTCAGTTTTCTTTACATGTTACTTGGACGACGAAAATAACGAATTCGGTCATATCCTTATAGAATTTCAGCATGTTGCTGTTCATCCAAATGCTTATATCTGCAATACAAGTTCCAATTGAAGCTGATATATCATTTCATTAATCACACGTTATGGAGACTTCCATACCTATGGCATAAGATATTTAATACTGTGCTGCTTAATAATTTCACAAACTGGTTTAGTATACATTCAGTAATACTTTGGTTATAAAACTGATCCTTGAGTTACACCAAAGTTAAGACCTACATATTGTAATGTTTATCTGCTACTGAAACTTCTCTCGGCGAGGGGCGACTTTACCCAAGTTGAGGCCTTTTTCTATAATGTCATTTACTCCGTGGCCAAAGTATTGTTGAATTTACTGTTTTCATTTTTATTTATTTACGCATTTGTGTGTGTGTGTGTGTTTGTGTGTGTGTGTGTGTGTGTGTGCGCGCGCGCGCGCGGGCGTGGGTGCGCGCCGTCGCGCTCCCGTGTATGCGACGCGCTTCCATCAACTTAATTCAGTATAAGCGTGTCTTACAATGGCCAAGTACAAAGCGTACTTACTGCAATCCTTCTCATCACTGCCATCGCCACAGTCGTCGTGGCCATCACATGGTACATACGGTGGCATACATATACCATTATCACAACGGAACGGCAAATCTGGTGGACATTCGGCTAGAATAATAAAAACACATTGATCCATGTACAGTAGAATATACCTAATAAGATCAGATAGTGTTCTAGCCGCAACAGAGAGAAAGATTATAATGAAGAGTATAAAGTATAACACAGACGGCATATTTAGAATAAATGTGGACACTTTTAATTGATGATCATAACAGAAGAATGGACGTTATGTCATCGAATTGTCCAGCATGTTTTGTTTATGATGAGTTATTCTAAATAATCATATTATTCCCGAGGGAAAACGGGAGGTGAACAGTTGTGACCAGAGAAGACCACGTGTTTTGGGGGCTTGATATTTTTATATTTCATTTATGGATGAGAGAAGGGCTGATGATTGATGTTTTACGGCCAACTTTGTGCACAAGGTAGGCTAAATCGGTCGAGCGACCTCCAAAGGTAATTAAGAGAAGTCAAAGATGAAACACCC
This sequence comes from Paralvinella palmiformis, assembly GCA_025642065.1. NCBI lineage: Eukaryota > Metazoa > Annelida > Polychaeta > Terebellida > Alvinellidae > Paralvinella > Paralvinella palmiformis. The sequence continues at coordinate 98,194 of JAODUP010000587.1, read as the reverse complement.
TTCAAACAGGCCCAAGCCAAGATTTGAATTCAGGTGGTAGTGATCTGTGATCCAACGCGCTACCAAAGTCGTGGAAAGAACAGTGGGATTATCAAATTACTAATACGTTTCAATGAGGTTAATATATGATCAGTAATTACTAGCAATTTCAGTTAAGTATCTTATGAATTAGCATGGCTCATTTAGCCTACTTTGTGCCCCAAAGTAGCCGTAAAGGTCAAACAAAAATTCTGAGTTCAAATCTTTGATGAACGTCTGAGTAATGACGTAAATCTACGGTAGAGGTCAATGTGACGTCATACTCCGACGGACCGTAAATTGACGACGGCAAAGAAAGAAACTGATAGTTCTTATTGTGTATTATACTATTGTGATTATAAGAGATTTTGTTATCAAGATGTGACCTACTGGGCACCGGTGGCCTCGCGGTATCTTATGAATTAGCATGGCTCATTTAGCCTACTTTGTGCCTCAAAGTAGCCGTAAAGGTCAAACAAAAGTTCTGAGTTCAAAGTTTTGATGAACGTCTGAGTAATGACGTAAATCTACGGTAGAGGTCAATGTGACGTCATACTCCGACGGACTGTAAATTGACGACGGCAAAGAAAGAAACTGATAGTTCTTATTGTGTATTATACTATTGTGATTATAAGAGATTATAAGAGATACAAGATGTGACCTAGTGGGCACCGGTGGCCTCGCGGTTAAGCACCCGGCAATTGGTGCCAAGGGTCACATGTTCGATACCAGCAAGAGGTGGAGGAGGAGATAGTGTCAGCCACTCCGACATAGAGGCTGCGCTGATTAAGCGACAGCCTGGGGATTCTCCCCGAAATACAAGCAACCAAGATCCGACTCGATGGATTATCTACGTAACTTAGCTTCTACGAATGTTACATAGATATTATAATCCAGCTGGCTGACCGTACGGAGCCACACTGGCTGAAGGGAGACTTTAGGATGAGGACAATCAGTTGGACAATACTGTTATCGGGTAATGATAACTCGAGGATTCTAATGTTTACATAACATCACGTTGTCTAGTCGTACAACACTCATAATGAATATTACAGGGACGCGAAAACCTTTATATGAAAGTATTATCACAAAAATAACAAACGTCAAAAACCGCATTATTCGTGGAGCATTAAAACCCGCAAGAAACAATTACATCTCACCCCCTCACACACACACACACACACACACACAATCATGATAAATAATATAGCTGTTGTTATCTAACATTAATGTAATTTATGTATCCCGGTAAGCACGTGCTACGTAATATTTGTTTTATGTAGTGCTGGATTCTTGTCCGTTTGTGCACGCTTTGTGCACTTACTGGTACAGTTCTCTTCATCTGATATGTCTCCCGGTCCACAGTCGTACTTTCCATCACAGTAGAATTCCGGAGGCAGACAAAACCCATTATCACAAGTAAACTGGTCATCGTCACACTGGGGAGGACCTATGCGTATACAACAATTGTTTACACAACATACAATATTAATACGCCACAAAGTTGACTGGGCTAAAATATTGGTTATTTCCTGTCACCAATATACGAGCATCTTTATACAGTGACATCATGCCTGATCTGAATGTTATTATTTCGACAACTTGGTAATCCGGCCACAATAACATCCCGAAATGTGGTCTTTAATTATTTCTCATACTTGTTTTCGTGTCATCATGCCCTCTAAGTGTGTACGAGTTTTGCGAGATCTCGACTACTTTCTACGAGACCACGAATTTGTGATGCACAATTTGTACAGTCACATATCGTGTATCATCATGTCGTACAGCCTCTATACTGAACCAAGATATCAGATATCAAAGTGGGTTTTTTTTAATTAATAAAGTATGAACAGATGAGCATCAAGTCACGAATATTCTTGTATGACTGTACATGCAGTTACTTTTGATATTAATGACACAATCATCACATGATAGAACTCGTTAATGTCAGAACAATGATTGGTGTTATAAGTATTCGTTGTAGATTAGCAACAACAACAACCACACTCACCACAACCTATTTCGTCACTACCATCTAAACAGTCGGGTATGCCATCACACACATGGCCGTCAGGAATACATTGTTGTATGATCAAACATTGGAACTCCCCAGGCTCACATTCATAGGCTAGAAAATAGGGAATTATCTATGGATGTTTTAAACTCATTTCCAGATCGGTTTATGCTTCTCTCTCTTTCTCTGTGTGTATGCGTGCGTGCGTGCGGCGTGGGTGTGTAGATCATGCACAGACAATATGCATTTATTTATGATTGGACAATAGCTGTGAATCCAAGACACCGTTAAACTGAACTTAATAGCAGTCCACATTTCCTAAATTAATTATAAAGTTCACAATATAATCAGTAATACTGACTGCAGTTCACTTCATCAGATCCATCAGGACAATCGGTCTGACGGTCACATAATACTTCCTCGGGCAGGCATTCTTCAAGTGGTTCACAGTAAATCTCGTCATCTTCACACACGTTACAGGGTAATCCTTCGCAAATAAACTTGGCATCTTCACATATGCTGTCAGGTTAGAAAATGGTTATTGAGTACGGGAATGTTAACGGTCTAGTGTGTATGCTCGTGCTCTCTCTCTCTCTCTCTCTCTCTCTCTATATATATATATATATATATATATATATATATATATATATATATATATATAATTTTATATATTCACCCCCACACACACACATGCATAAATGAACGCATGCACGCAGACAGACACGCACAATTGCATTGCTTTGTTTGTCATGTTTTTGTTTATATATGCGTTTATTTGTACTTTTCTGTGTTTGTCCAAATAATAATAATAATAATAATAATAATAATAATAATATTATTATTATTATTATTATTATTATTATTATCTTATTATTATATAAAATAATATAATGTTGTGTCTCAAGGATTAGAGCGTGGGATTTTCTAACTCATGGTCCTGTTTTGCGGGAGGTCAGAGGTTCAAATCCCGATCGAGACACTATAGTAGGAGGAATTTTTCATCCAATCAGGCAACTAGGAAGGTTTTCTCCACCGAATATGCCCATCTATCGAAATTTCTTAATTTACTTAGAATTAGTACACGTGGTGAAGCAGCATATGACAGACCATACGCGTCTCCCTTATTTGAGGTAGTCAAACCACGTAAAATAACTGTTATTGCGGCAATTATTATTATTATTTTTATTATTATTAATTTCATAAAGCGTCCTCACCACTAAGAGCCACTAACTGATTATGTAAAGTCAATTAACAGTAATTACTCGTCTCAGCATAACACCTACCATGTTTGACAGTTCTTGGTTATGTTGGTGCCAGGTTCATACGGTATTCCATTCCAGTAACAGGGACACTCGGAAGCAACAAGACATTCATCACCTGTCAGGTGTTACATTTATAAACGTCTTCATTTGGAACTTTGATATAAATTAACACAATGAGTATAAAAAAAGAAGTGTACTGTCTTTGTTTTTGCTATTGTTGTGGAAGCTAGTACAACAAAAACAAGACTTATACAGATAGCTCAAAGGTGTTCTAAAACACGCACACACGCGCACACACACACGCGCGCGCACACACACACACACACATATATATATATATATATATATACTCATACACTCACACACGCATATTTGTACATGTTTCATAATTAAAAGACGACCCATTAAAACGTATATCTAATATCAAACGATCAATTACTTTTTTTTAAAGACCCGCCTGAGATTAATGATCAATATACCTACTACGTGTAATGTGTACGACCCAACTGATGAATAGGCGTTTGTCATTAATTTCAAACCAAATGTTTACATATAATATATCCCTTTCTACAAGTAACATGAATGAGGCAAGGTGTATACAATGTGAAATGCCAACCAAGAAACAAACATAAATCCTTTATTTACTCCTGGAAGTGACTATAAAATAGTGACTTTCTTACCGTGTTTATAAGAACCATCTGGGCAATAACAACCTTCTACACACACTACTTCTGTACAATAATCATCGGGTTCGTCACCTATATTCTTACAGGTCTCATCACAGGGCGAGGCACAAGGACTGTAAACAAAGCCTGGTGGACACATAACAGCTGGAAGACAACATGTTCACCTTGTGGGTAAATTAATCATTAATCTTTCTCATACGCACGTTAATCATTAATCTTTCACACACAAACACACACACACAAACACACACTTAATTTTACCACCAAATTCATTATTAAAAGAGACATTTAAAAATACTTCGAAATAGCTTCTTTATATAAGGCCGTCCCTTAAGGCCATCCCTTATGTAACAGACATACGGAATTGGTCTGTATGTTTTAGCAAGTGTGGAATAAGCCGCGTGTGTGTGTGTGTGTGGTGGGTGTGCGTGCGTGTGCGGGCGTGTGCGAGTGTGCATGTGCGTGCCTAAAAATAAAATCAGGCGCGTGCAAACTATATAAAGTGAAGATGGTGAAGGTGAGCGCACGATCAAATGCCAGGTGCAATCATCTATATAAAAGGTCAGTATACTTACGACACATTTCATTGCCACGCCAGTTTATTGGCACGCCCTGACGATTGCATTCCTCGGCGAAGTTAGCAATTGCTAAACACAAACACTGACAATCGCCTCCTTTGTCACATCTGTTTTAAAAAAGTAGATCCTCTATTGCAACTAATGGAATTAACATTTTTTAAATAATTAATTTTAGTCAAACTGATTCTCATTCGGCGTATTTACTTTCTAAACAAACATACCCGCATGCATCATACAAGCATAACTCGTAGTAATAATCATAGTTTGGCACTTTAAGTCGACACTTTTCGAATTCTATTCCCGTTTGGATGACGGCACACTGATCCAGTGCCCACTGCTTCCTGTCAACTAAAACCTGCGTTTGAAGAACGAAATAGCTAGTTGGCATCAATATGTCTTAACCGTGATCCGGAAGCAGACACGAGTACAACACCAAGCTCTGAATACGCGAATGGATTTAAAAGATTTCTATCTCTGACGACAAAACATTATGTCATAATAAACACACTGATATAGAATCTAAATACACACATCACATGGACTATAGCCGTCTACATAAGATTTCTCAACATCGGGACAGGAAGCTCGCACTTTCCATAAGTCGCCAAACTGCTGCGATGTCGTAGCCAACTGGCCATTGAACTCTCCGATGATGTCGTCTTCCGAGTCACCGTTGTAGTTGCCGCACAGGCCTTCTACGCGACCTTCCCAATCCGACGATAGGTATACGTATACACGAGTGGCTGTAGGGAAGAAGAGCACATTCTCAGTATTTAAATGGAGCATGTCCCGGTGGCTCAGCCAACAGTAAGATACCAAATAGTTATTCTGGATACATTCGACCTTCCAGAACATTCAGCGGTCATGGAACCAACGATACGTTAATCAACCTCACACACCCCGTAATTATAATAACAGCAGTCGTGTTGCGTTAATTTTCATGCTATGATATTGTTATAATTTGATAATTTCTCTGTTTTAATTAAATCTACCTGATAGTTATGAAAAGAATATGAAATGTTGATGCGTTATGGACACCTAAGTGTACATAATACACATTATGAGCCAAAGATAATAATAAGGCCAAGTGAAAGATACAATTCCTACAGACATAACCGGACAAGAACCCACGTGCTCGAACTCTTTGCCCAACCGCGCTATCAATTAGGCCAGATATTTTTGGGAATTACGTCATTTACCTTATGTATCCTTTGTATGTAATTTGTTCCAAAGAACAGGTTTTGATCAAGCTACTAAAGCCATATATGATACCAAAACAAATGTCTCACAGCATTACGCTGGACAGTCACAATTGATGGATATGTTCAATTAAAGACCAAAGGTTGGGTTGGATCAAATAATTGGTTAGTTAATAATAATAAATAATAATAATACTATTTTATATAACACTTTATTCAACTTGAATTACTCTAAGGCGCTTTATATTGAACACATAATTAAAACATATTCTAAGCTCATTTAGCACAAACACATTTAATACATATATTATAAATAAGCTAATTTAAATAAGTGGGTTTTAATAACCTTACAAAATATTTCTTTACTTCCTGCAAGTTTGATATGATTTGGAATATTTAGTTTTGGAATCTTTTGGCTCTTCCCAAAACCTTTGCGTCCCGTAGAAGCAGCTGTCATGTCTTTGCAGACACTAAAACAATTGGCTAAAAGCAGTTTGGCTCGAGCGTAAGATGTTTTCAATTGTTCTCTTTCTCTCTTTCAGTTTTTGTTCAACATACCTGAATCCCAATATATGGACATTCCAAAGCTATAATGCAGCACAGTGAACACCGTGTTCCTTGTTACGTTCACATTAGGCACTCGATGAATGGTATCTGGGGTGTAGGTTTGGTTGTTGACGATCAGATGAGAGCCTTGTACCAGCTCCACTCGGTAGCTATCTACCTCGATGGTGAGCGACTTGGTACAGGTGACGCCCGTTGTGCCACATGGTACGTTCTGCACGGTAACGCTGAAGCTTCCTTTAGTGTCCCGGACCAAGACGTACTCGCAGGTGCCCATATAACTGTACTCCGTCCCATCGAATGTACGATAATGAGGATCGCCGACCGCGAAACACAATGCTGTTAACACAATGATAATAAAATACGGTTCACATCCGGTTATATTTCACTTTGTTACGATCACTGTTATGCGCACGACAGACTCAATGGATTGAACAATCTCCAGATGAGACAACTTTAATTCACAGATCGATATTTAAGCTTCAATTCTAGATTAAACCACAGTAAAAGCTCAGTAAAACAATGTTGACTAAATCAAAGCAGGCCAGAAAGCCAGTTTTCTCAATAAGTAAAACTGAGGATCGTAAAAAAAATAGACAACGTTATTGACAATGTTGTAGTATTGTGGCAATTATATGAGCTTTGGAATTTGTGTTAAAATAGCAATATGTCACTATCTATTAATATACATAAATAAACACGTTACACACCTGGACAGTCATTTTGGCGAATCTCCAGCCACTGTCGTTCATCACAGATACTGGAAAAAAACAGCGGTGTGAGATGTGTGCTTGTGCCCGAGCGTGCGGGCGAGCGCGCGCGTGTGTGGGTGTGTAAATGTGACGTATTATTATGTCTATAAGATATTATAATAAATCAAATTAATCCATTTATACAACACGATTAAATCAATATACTAACTATGTCTTGCAGCCAATCTCCACTTCCTCGGCTTTGGGATAATATTCTCCGTTGTATGAACAAGGACAATCCTCAGGCAAGACGCAGATATTCTGTTAAGAGGACGATATATAAATGAAACAGTGTGAATCATTAGGGAATATTTTAGTCATTGCCACAAATTATACATGAAATATTACTAGAATTAGAAATCTTAGCTAACGACACATTTCAGACCTATTCACCTGGAAATACCCCCTTCGGAAGAGATGCTAATTAATGTATGTATGTGTAAATTTCGCGTGCGCGCGTGTTTTTGATGTGTGTGTGTGTGCGGGCGTGTGTGTGTGTGTGTGTGTGCGTGTGTGTGTGTGAGAGAGAGAGAGTGAGTGAGAGAGAGAGAAAGAGAGAGAGAGAGAGAGATGACAAATTATAATATTAGTGCTACACAATGATGATATTTCATCGAGCCTTTGACTGGTAATCACAAAGTTTAGGGAATAATAATTAAGGTTTATTTGGATTTGGACATTCTGTGCGTTAATATAAACATCCTTTAAGATATATTAATATCACGCCGAAGACATTCGACGTCAAAATGTGCGCAAATCAGAACTCACGTTTTCATTTTTCACGAAGCCATCGGGACACCCGCAGCCATTCCTGACGAAGTCATTTGGGTGGCAGCCGTCTCGTCTGTCGTACGTGTCACAGGTCTGTCCGCACGTCTTCACCTTCTCCCGATATATCATTCCGTTTGTACAGTCTACGATCTCGGCACAATCGACACCTCCACAGTCCCAGGTACCGTTGGAACACAGGCTTTTAAAATGAGAGACATTGAACTGACTGACCTATTGATTCACATTTTATTAGACGTTCGGTAAGTAAAAGAAGGCCGTTTCAGAAAAACTTTCAAAATATCCGTTAGACCAAATGCTCAAAAGACCATTGAATAAGATGGAAGGCGTAATTTATTTTACCAGTCACTACATGCTTGTGGGGCGATGCTTCCTGCGGGTAGGTAGCCCTTGGTAAACTCGTCGTAGCAGGAGCACATGTTGGGAGGTACGCAGGTACCCTGATGGCTCAGCAGTCTACCTCCCGTACACTGACAGCCGGCTATCACATCTTCGTCAATATGACTAGACACGGTGTCTGGAGGCTCCCTACAGGTAGTTCTCTTCGGGACCGACTCCGAGTACACCATCCCACTCTGTGACGTACACGAATACTCGGCCACGTCTGAATTAGGGTAAGACAGAAGATAATACTTTATGGTATGGTTATAAGATTAAAGATAAAACACGTGGTTAAAGCTTACTGATTTTCGTCACTAACACAAAGGCTTTCCTTTTTCTTAGTTCACTTGTTCGTCCATTAACCAGATGTTTGTTTTTGTTCAGCCTCCGCCATGCTCGCGCGTTATACGTATGATAGAGGGGCTATATCTAGAGTAAATTAGATAATCAAGCCAAAGACTTTTGGATGAATCGTCTCACAGATACAGGTAATACTGGGACACAAACCCGTGAACTGCGCGCCGGCATTGCACTGGCTACCAGCTACGCGATATATCTCATAAATAATATTTATATACAAACAATTATGAGTCTCAAAGTCTTAATTCACTATAACATTAATCTTTAATATAACATGTTATACTAAATGACATAAATTTAACGATGACGCATAATAATAATAATAATAATAATAATTATTATTATTATTATTATTATTATTATAAACATAAATACCACAATGTGGTAAGAGCAAGCTGCAATTTTTAAATAAAAAAATGTTCGTTTAATCCCAAATGACGTACATTTCATTATATCGAATATGTATCCGTGTGTGCTCCCCTGGATATATTACGTACTGAACCAAGACCGAACTTTTTTAATATTCTTTAAATACAACGACTCGTCAAATTTTAAATAACACAATGTGTATGACGATGATAATTGATGTTTTACGGCCACTTTTGTGCACGTGGTAGGTTAAATGGGCCGAGCGACCCCCAAAGGTTATAATACTTAGAAGAATCATAGGTTAACTAAGTTAAATCGAATTAACATACCATGAGCTACATCCTATCCAATGAAAAATAAAACATGAATCCAGACATTACTGGAATAGACATATCTGAAGAGTGATAGATTAAACCACTGTAAAATATTACTGCCAAGACTAAATACACTATTGATGCTAAAATGGAAAAGGTCGAAATTCGGGTGAAACATCCCACAGACAAAAGCAAAAATGAAAGTATACTACAGGAGTGCCTCTTCTGTCAACCGATTATAGATTTCTTATAATGCTTAGAAGACGATGATTGATGTTTTACGGACACTGTTGTGCACATTGTAGGCTAAATGGGCCGAGCGACCTCCAAAGGTTATAATACTTAGAAGAATCGTAGGTTAACTAAGTTAAATCGAATTAACATACCATGACAGACGTAGTCGGTCCAGGACACCACTACACCGTGACTAGCACACTCCTTAGCCATGGCTGCCATCATGATACACATTGGAGTATCGTCGCTAAGGACGCCACGAGCGCACATGTCATATTCGCACCAGGACCGATAGTGGCTCCACTCCAACATCTCCGCACATTCGCCGAATATCGTCGAGTTCCCAATGTAGGAACATTTCAGTTTCGCTTCATCTGCCACCTATCAATAGAAAAAACACGTGGAAATCTATTGTTTTAAGGCAATGTTCACTTTTCGGATATATTTTATCTCCGGAAGAGGTCGCTGGTGAATTTCTATAACTTCATCAAGATGCCAGCAATTAGCCCCCCATGACTTAGAATAATTAATTATATACTAGCAGGTAATTAAGAAAACTAATTATAAAGAGGACGTACGTATTTGCTGCTAACATAGTTTTTATTGTATACAGTTGTCTCCATAAATATAATTTGTATGGCCTCATTAGCAAACATTTCCCTATAAACGGTTAATTTAATATCCTTCTACTTCAAATATTCTAATTAAATACGTTTTTAAATATCTTTATCTGCCAGTAATACGTTTTGATGTTGCTTCATTTTTTGTCTCGAAGTGGACCGGTAATAATTAATATTAAAAAATCACGAATTGGATTCCAGGTTCCCACTCTAGGATATTTTTTTATTTGATAAGCTCCATATATCAACACGATGATGGCTATGAAGGTACAGCAGGTAAATAATAATGTCTTCCTCGAAGTGCCAGTTTTTACTTAAATTTGTTAAATACCGATCAGAATTGTCGCCAATAAGTAGATTGATCACCAGGAATACTATACCTGGTGAGTTATGTTAGATGCTGGCGTTAATTACATTAATTACAGGTATTATTGTCTAGTTGTTTATAACTAGTCAGTAAGTTTTCTTAGAAAAACTATGAGATAACTGATTTATCTCTAAATCGCCTACAGAATGTCGATATTATCACATTCGAGCTCTGAACGATGATGGAATACCATTACGTATGATAAATCACGGATTCTGTTAAATAAAATATGTATACCAAAGTTAAAGACACCTTTAAGGTAAACAGACGTACGTTTACTAAACAGACAATATATTCCGCATTTCATATTGTTTTATTATCAACTATTGGGTTATTATCTCGTCGTGCCATCCATTATCCTAGGGCGCTGGTAACGGTGTCTTAGCAACAACAACAAACTGGCGTCTTCCTAGTCCCTGCGGGGCCCCGAGACTTCAGCCTAGTCAACGTTATGGATAATTCAGCCTTAAGCTAAGATGATACGCTTTGTACTAAACAACAATTCGTTAAACGTTCCGATATTCCTCTAACCTTATTTAACCAATTTACCATAATTTATTAATATTAAATCAATAATCGGCCATTGTTGGTCGCTTTTATAAACATAACACATCGTTGTTTATAGCTCGACCTACTTCCAAATGAGTTCACTTCTGAATAAATAAATGACTCAATGATTTGTTTAGAGTCGACGTCGTTTACAACTGAAACAAATGACTGACTCAATCAGGCAACATGATCGTTAGATGAAACACCACAGAAGCCAAACTAACACTAGAATTCGATTCCACAACATCTAGATCTGCTGCGCAACGCTCTACTAACTGTTCTACGGAAGCCCCAAATAGCCCAAACACACACACAGAGAGAACACACGCATAACACACAAACACCACACACACACACACACACACACAGCCACAAAACTCTAGATAAATTAGATTGTTATGGCGGAGGGATTCTACCTATTTTGTTACAAAATTTGACCGTAATTACCCCCCCCCCCCCATTTACAAATGCTTACCTGTGTGAAGATGCTACAAGGTTTCAGATTCTGGTTTGGCGCCGTGTCCGTGGTAGATGTTTGACAGAGTGCATACGATGTACCAAACTCCCAGAGTTGTTCCTGCATACCAGATTTCGATGTCCAATCGTTCGTCACATCGCCATCCATATTACCACACAAACCTTGTACCTAGTGGAAATAAACAAACATAAGGGACATTATACTATTTGACAGTTCGGATGCGTCCTTCACGCTGTAAGTTAACGGGGAACGAATGAAATACATGATGGGTTAAGTCGATGGGTTATTCCGTGTACTACGAGTTGATTATGTGAAAATGGTGGCTTCAAACATCAGGATTTGTTTTCTTCTAATTTATTTAGGAAAGTTTTTTTCTTTTATGACAGCTGATGTTTTTTTTTATCCTGTCACTTTTTAAACAATTAATCACCTCTGTTAAATCACATCAAACAGACATTTATTTCTTTAAGTGGATAGCATACTTATTAAATCGTTATTTTAATGGCCAGGTATATATACTTTTATTATAAGAACAACTGCTTGTTAGAGCTAAAACTAAACCTTCCACCAAACACTAACCTTAGACATATAATACGGCTCCAGTGTTACGTACAGTCGACCGGTGGCGTCGTATAACAACAAGAAGCCAAAGCCTTGTACGACCATGAAGAGTGTACTGAGCTGAGCTACCACCAGATTGTCGTCGGTGTACGGCTGGAAGAGGGGTTCTGGCAGCGTGTTCATGTTCATCGTAACCGTGAAATCTTTCTCTATTGTTACCGTCGTGTCGTACTTGTCTTTAACATAATGCAAGCTAACCGACTCGATACACATCCAGCCATGGCCAGTACAGTCTGCTACTTCGTAATAAATATGCAACATTGCCTTACCCCCGTCGGCCGCTATCTGTTTTTCTAGATCCGTCAGCTGAAAAGGCAGGAACCAGTTATTTAGAAGTTGTAAATACAACGGCTGCATTATATTTTTTATTACGGCCTTTGAATTGCTTTTCGATGGCTACCGTCGTCGTTTCGTACTATTTTGCTTTGTTGCGGTGTATAGGAACGACTCACCTCGACCAACGTGTATTCGCAGGGAGAGCCCTGGAATTCGTACTTTTTCCCATCAAAGGTGCTGATGTGTTGGTAACCGGTTACACTACAGGTACGAGAACACTGGTGCCTCGTACAGTGCCAGTAACCATTCTCGCACGTACTAAAATTAGATCGACGAAGATGTATTATGCGTCATTGTAAAAGATACAGAAAAGATAACCTACTTTAAAAAAATTAATATTACATATGTCATATTGCAATTGATGAATGTAACGTATTATAGAAAAACGCTATGATGGAAATTTCTTAAAAACTCGTATTATATTCTAAATCTTTTTTATTGGATAGTTCCAATATTTTAGAATCTTCATCATTTAGAATAGCAACATGTTTAGATTTCTATTATCGGCTTCGTTGAGGAAAGCTTAACCTTAAAACAGCTAGCAAAGAGCTAGAGGATTGGGTTTAATTACTCATCATAGTAAAGCAAGAGGAAAGTACACGATCGTCGTTTATGTTATATGCGTGTGCGTACGTGTGTGTGTGTGTGTGTGTGTGCGTATGTATGTGTGTGTGTGTACACCAGTGCTACAAATTCACGTACCATTCATTACAGCCTTGTGTTATAACTGATCCCGGCGAGTGTTCTTTCTTTTGATAGAAGCAAGGACACTGTTCTGCGGATAGACACTGGTCGTTGTGGAGGAAGGTTCCCGGTGGACACTGACAACCGGCATAGCACTCCGTGTAACAGTCGCTGGGCATGATGCTGTAGAGCGTTTGACATGTACGGGAACATTTCGGCGTACAGTCATCGTACACCATATCTCCTGGACAACTACGAGCTGCAAATACGGAACATATCAAATACGGAACATATCAAATACGGAACATATCAAATACGGTATATGCTATTATAGTTGAGAAAGCTCCATTCAAGCACCATATTACAGTACTGTTCGGTTATATGCCGTTTTAGTAGCAGTAGTAAGCCAATAATAAGTAGTGCAAACATTGAATTGTAAATATACTGTTCTGCGCATGCGTAAAATCAATTCAGTGCGGGACTACTTTCCGTCCACGTAGCGTTGTTGTGACCAATATAATGTTATCATCGGAGCTGTGCCTTAGTGTGATGCTTATCGTACACCATGTACACCTAGCATTAGATAATACCAAAACATTAATCAACCAATCAGTGTACTAACGACAGAAATCTTCACTTCGCCAAGAGATTACTTTGCCAAAAAAGGCACACTGGACGGTATAACTATCAGCCATCACACAGAGAATTGAATCTAGTTCTTCCTGTACAGCGACTGGATCTTCCCAATCGTCGGTATAGTCAAGAGCAGCACAGTAATCGTTTAGGCATCTGTGATAGTAGTACTGTACTGCGACCTGGAAAGATATCAAAATGTGGAATAACTACAATCCTGTCAAGAGTGTTTAGCTATAGCTAGATCGATTATTCCTCAAGACGAATCTGAATCCGTCTACTGGATTTAGCAGTCGAGTAGGAAGGAAGGGATCCACTTAAATATATATGAAAATTGTAGCAAAACTCGGGAATATTGCCATATTACAGTGGCATTTATCTGACACACTGAGCCGTATAATTCCTCTTGTAGCATTAATTCGTAAACGCAAGGAAGGAACTTACAGGAAATTTAAAGAACTAACGCGAGATCTTGTAGGAGAAAGGTGTCGAAAATTAGCCAAGGGTCTGTAAATATAGTGCGATGTTCGAAATCCTTCCATTAGTGATACTAGGGTATTATCGATAAAACCTCACCACGGTGTGACAGCTAATAAATGGTTCCTTAAGAAGGACTTTACACGCTGATTTGGCTTGTTCCTTGACGTCATCCGTTCTGCATTCATATCCAGACATAGAGGCATCAGGACACTAGAAATAAGGGAAAATATTATTACAAATTTAGAAACTTTCGATACAACAGATGCATAAAATCTTAAGTCAATTTTGAGTACTTAATATGCTGAATTCAGTTCAACCGATTTGAGTTGCCTCGCATTGGCGTTGGTCACACGGCCGAGGGGCGTCTGCCAGAGAAAACATCCCACAAACACAGCAATGGGTCGGATTCGAACCCATAACCTGTCAGTTTGTAGCGCAGTGTTCTATCCCCTGTGCTATCGCTACGCCCTATTATTCAATACGTAGTGCTAGGAACCAGAAAGCAACAAGAGTTCCACAGCCCAATGCAGATGGACGATTGAAGGTTCTACATAAGTGTATATCAACATAAGTAGCACTACCGAAACACACCTATCAGTATAACACAGAAGTATATTAAAACCAACACTTTCATCATTTAGGTAATCTTACCGGGTCTTCTGTGTGTACGGTCCACGAATTACCAAACACGGCAGGATTATCTAGCACTTGGCCCGTCATCTTTCGCATGTCATCTGTCAAACAGAATTCGTTAATTAAATCGGAACTACTTAACATAGGTAAAGGAAACAGCATCACGTTTTCCTTTCCTACGAATGAGTGCAGTACCTGTTTCCTCATGGGACACTTCATGAGGTAGGTGTTATGACTCTCGCCCAATTGAGGTAGTGTTCCCAAGATGAAGTAACGGTTTGTCAAAATACAGATGAGGCCATGAAATTCCGTAGCCAGATTTCTGATATTCTTTGCACTTTACATGTATTTATGTTACTACTGCCACACCAAAGAACATCACAAGAAGACAGTTGTACAGTTGGCAAAACGATGTTTGGCAACGGCGAAATATTTCAATTTATAATTAGTTATGCATGATGTAAATATGTGAGTACATACAAAAGTTGACCTATATGTATATTGGTTTTAAATTGTGTTGTTGTTATTGAGGTTTATTAATTTATTTGTTTATTTTTTACTAAACAAATTAAATTTTGTTCAAATGGAGCCAAAGGTTTAACTTAGAATTACAACTCTGCTGGCACCGTCACATGATTGATATGAAGCTTGGAAGTGTTCTATGGCATTCAAGCCCCCCACCCCCTTCTCAACCTTTCGCGTTACGGAAGACCATTTAGTTGTAAATGGGAAAATAACAAAAAGTAAGGGAGAAACGTTCCCTAAGCATAACAGAAATTGTCTTGAATGCAACCAGCACAGGATGGATCTAGCTTTGAGAATTGCGAAAAGTCGTTATACCAATTTCAAAAATAACAACGTAGACCAACCGTATTTAAAATTTAAAATAAGATAGCATAAAGATAATATCATTGAAATATTTTTATTCCTGTATTAAAATTATTGAAATTCTATATCGGGTTTTCCTTCGTTTCTATACTTACTGTGTGGATCTCTGTCGTAGTTACCGCACAAGCCGCCGACGCTGAAGCTATCGGGATCTCTGGGTGCTTCGTCTAAAGTCAAGAACCACGAAGATTCGTCGTCCCAACGAAGCCGAAGACTGCCATACTCCAGGTAATAGTACACTCCAATCTTCTCAATGGGAACTACGTGTGTAAACAATAAGAGGTTGGATACTTCTGAACAATCTCTCCATCTTCGGGTTTCTTTTTTTTAATTTCAGAACGATTTTATTTACATATTTAAGGGTTGGTGCAAAAGTAACTTGTTTTTTAGTAATAGTTATGGTAATAGTAGTAATAGTAGTCGTTGTTGTTGTTGTTGTTGTTGTACCATCAACATATCAATTAATAATACTGTAGATCATAACATTATATCCATAATTAACTTTAAATTATAGCAATTTATATATTAGGGTCATTTATTATATTTCGCCGAAGCTTCTGCAGCTTGGATGAAAAACAAATCTGATCTTGGAGTCAAATTAATTTCTTCCAAGACGACCACCGAGATTCAAAATGGCCATCACTGAGGAGAAATCCAATCATTCTACATATTGATATCATTCATTTGTGTCTTTTGTGTCTTTCGGCTAAACGATATAGTTGCTAAGCATCGTAAATACACGATCTAATATTGCTAAATCACCTCAATATGGCTACCGAATCATCTCAAATTTAAAACGGAAATGATGTCTTAGGGTGTTCCTATTAAGAATGTTTTGAGGGTTTTACCTGAAGTTGTTGGTAATCAGATTTAACTGAGCCATTATTAGTGGAACTTGGAAGCCTTTGTGTGTTTCCTATATACAGTGATAGTTACCTACAGCTTCAAGATGCCGGACGGTTTTATGGCCCCCGAAAGGCCGTACCCTTTACGGTGCTAGCTCGATGTCCCTTGATGGCATAAGGCAAGGTCAGAACAGAAACTATGATTCGTAGCTATTAGTGGTATTCCTAATCTGCGGATTAAATTTACAAGACGCCCATTGTGATGGCCCTGTGGACATTCACAGTTCCCGCGACTCATCGGCTTTCAAATCTTAGCTGCACAGTAGCACACAGCACCTCAAAGATCTTTCACGAGATAAGGATGGAAATTTCCACAATAAATCTTCTCTTTCTCCGTCCTAATCATCAGGATCTAGCTATTACGGTACTCGTAACAAGGCTCTGGTCGAGTTGCGTCTCTTTTCGTGTGTTGGTACAAAGTTACAGAAATTGGGTAGAATGTTCTCATTAGATTTTCTTTTTTTGCTTAAGTAGTTCTCTCCGAGTCTCATCAACATTATCACGTCAGCATTTCTGATGTCACATATTCGAATAATAAATCGTTTATTCGTAATAATTTATTCTTTCGGCGATATTACTGAAATATGTAATCTAATATGGATCACAAAATATTATCCAACTCGAGAGAGAAAATGTTTTTTTTTGATTAATCAAAATGTTGCATTACGTTATGGTATCAAACCTATTTAGCTTGTTTATTTTCAAACGGGAGTTGTTATCGCAATATATTTAACCATTCCATTACAATGTTGCATTAAATACATTTCCGGTTTATTTGTCTTTGCTGTTGTGGTTGTTATTGTTGTTGTTGTTCTCTTGCTGTTTTTCTTTGTTTTGTTGTTGTTGTTTTCTTCGGCTGTGATTTATTTTCTCAGCACTATTTAATGGCACCTATAGTTGGTATAGAGAAGAGGCAATTAACAATTATTTACGATTACTTCATATACCTACCACTACCAGGACTACTATATCCGTTAGTCTCGTTCACGTAAACATAACTTGGCTGTCCTTTGTCGTAGACGACGATATCAGATCCAATGGCTACAACACGTAGACGTGAGTTGAGGACGATCTCTAGTCTCTGTTGATATTAATGGAACACCTTACCAGAAATATGGTTAGTAATCGAATAATAAATATTTCCTTTGTCCGTAATTTATAATTCTCGAAACATCTGGGTTACCCGTTTAAAAACCCTATATCTATAACTATACTTCTTAATCTATGGGTTTTTTTCTTTGAATAATGTATTATGAAATATTACCGTAGACAGATTATGGTAATGAATGTATTACAAATTCATCGAACCTCTATATTGAAGAGACATAACAAAATACAGAACTATCTTGTTCAACATCAAAATGCCGGTTAAACAAATTAGGTCATTTACTACAAGTCAGACATAGCATATGTTGTCAGGTGGATGTCATTATTGTATAATGTCCATGATACACGATGTAAACTATGTACAATTCAGCTAGATTTAGCCTCAAGCGAACGAAATGAATGTCATATATGACAATCACGATTAAACCTGGCTTAGAATGTCACTACTACTACTACTACTACTAATAATAATAATAATAATAATAATAGTAATAAAAACGTAAATGGCACTTATTTTACGTGGCTTAGGTACCTCAAACGAGGTAGACGCATATTGTCTGTAATTTACTGTTTCGACACGGGATTAATTCTAAAAATTTTAAATTTACGATAGATAGACCTTGCTAGTTGTTGCTGGTTGGATGAAAAACTCCTACTCTAGTGCCACGGACGAGATTCGAACCTCCGACTGCCAACACGACATGACCACGAGTAGGAAAGTCCCGCCATCTTACCCACTAGGCCATAGAGGCGGTATATAGTACAGATTGAATGGAATTGGACGATTATAATTTCATAAACTAACATGCTGGTAAAGGAAAGCCAAGTCTTCTGTCACTGTCTGATACAACATTCCCGAATACTAAATTGAAAATACCAGTAGTTATTTAGGTCTTAGAAGCTCACACTTTGTCGGCCACAATCATTTGACGTGCAGGATTCCAGGATCAGACACTTAAATGCCGTGTCTTCCAGAGACGCAGCTAGACCATAAAGGATTCATCGAAAACTCACCGATTTTCTTTTCACCACAAGGATTCATAATAATAGATTTTTTTCCTATACGATTAGAAGGCTAACTACATTACTGGAATATAGTGTACGTTGTGGCAATTGCAGGAGGATCGGATAGCTCACAAACTGATACATTCTATATATACTAGCTGCTAATTGTCGCCAATCTGACATGGAATTTTATCACCAGACTGGAAAAAATTCACGAACACAACAATATAAATCAGATTCTAACTACACTTTAAAATGGACTAGGTTCTTCAAAACACTTTTTTCAGGGGTCAATCATAACTGATTGCTATTAGAACAAACTTCACTGAATGAAAGACAATATTCTTGATTCAGTGTTGATTTGAACAATTATCATCCTGAATTCTACAACCATTTTGTTCTGTCTGCGTATGAAGTAATTTTTATCTGGGCGTGAGGCTGTCTTTATGCTAATCTCTGTCTATCTATCCAAAAATGTATATCCCCCCCCCCCTCTCCTCTCTCTCTTCTCTCTCTCTCTCTCTCTCTCATATATATATATATATATATATATATATATATATATATCCGTGTATACACGTGTACACACCAAATGCATCCTTTCTCATACTCCCCCCTCCCTTGTACGTCTGGTTCTTGTCTGTTACACACTTTACCTTTCTACATGAGCTGTAAGCCTCACAATCGACATGTGTTACTCTGACAGTTCGTTCAGCTCGATCCCTAAACACGACGTACGTACATCTGCCGGCAAACCTGTACTCCAACCCGTCAAATGTACGATAATAATTTGGTCCGTAATTCATACAAGTACGAAATGGTTGGTCGCCGTTATTCTCGATCACTGCAACGGGTGACAAAATATCTATATATCATCCAGCGAAACTGTCATAAAACACATTTAGATAACTGTAGATATTTAACCAGTATCTGACAGTATTTAAAAATATGTACATGTTTTGTCTTAAAAGCCTTAATATTAGAAAATCTGTAAATAAAAACACATAAAAGTGGGGTTCTTTGTACATTTTGTTTTAGGCAAACATCTATCTCCGTGTGTTATGCGTGTGTGCGTGTGCGCGCGAGCGCGTTGTACCGTACAACAAGAACAAACAACAGATCCAAACGCGCAAGTTTTCAGTAAATTGTTCTCACACATTGCACCGATAACCAATCTTAATCCATCTAAAACAATGGCAATGCTATCGTATCCTCAAACGTACCATTAACCTCTGGATTGTAACTTTCCATGTCATCGACGAAGTCTGGTAGCAGTTCGTCGCAGGCCAATATCTCGCAGTGATCCATGGCACCCCAACTTACTCCAAAAACAGCACAGCATTGTTCCCTCGTCACCAAACCCTGAGCGATGTCTATCCTAGATCCAGAACAGCCGGTGCCGTTATAACAGTAGCCGTGAGTGTCGTCGGTAACTTGTAAATAAAGGCAGGTTATATATATATATATATATATATATATATATATATATATATATATATATATATATAATATAGTGTGTGTGTGTGTGTAAATATTATTTGTGTGTGTATATGTATGTATATATATATATATATATATATATATATATATATATATATATATATATATATATATATATATATGGATAAATGGATAGATGGATGGATGGATAGATAGATGGATGGACGGGTGGGATCTGATCTGTAGATCACTGGCAGTTTATAAACAAATAAAATTTACTTTGATCGCAGTTGTCACCAGTCCAGCCAGGACAGCAGATCCACTGACTTTCTTCAATATACCTGAAAAATTCAAAAAAGGCAACTGAGCGAATATGTAAAGAAGTGAATTAGCAAATATATGCGTGTTGTAGACTCGGAAGAATCCTATATATACGCGTATATAAATTTAGATAGGCCTCTATTTTCAATGCAGAGGTATATATATGTACGACTAAAAACTGATACGTACTTAACATAAATACACTGGGGACTCTGTTCAGGATCATCCATCCAGATTAGCAGCTGTGCGTGCAAGTCCTCGTTGCTAAGCTGTACCAAGCCCGATTGGTTCTTGTCAATATTGTATCCGTCTATGATGTTCTCCATAAAGTTCCCACAAGGATCATGACGATACTCGGGTATATTGACATTCTCTTGGCACCAGGATCCTGTGGTACTGGGTTAAAATAGTATCTTATTTGATACACGTACTACAATCTTAATATTAACGTTAGGTATATTTGGTTCATAGAGATATCGCCAAACAGTTAAATCATATATAGTAGATGTCGGAGTATTATTATTATTATTATTATTATTATTATTATTATTAAAAAGTGATCAGATACTCACTACTGTAAGAAATTAGGCGTCTTAGTTTTTACGCTAGTGTGTCTTTGAGGCTATTTGTAGTTTTGATGGTAAATAGGTTCCACCTGTGGCTGCTTGATTCAACGCATGGAAGACAGCTGTAATGGCGATGACTGCCCTGTCGTTTTTCGTCAGTTTAATTTCAAGTATTATTGGTCTATTAGTATGGCAAGCTTTTTAATTTCATGTCATCATGTTAAGCTAAAGTAATAGTGATTCTAATGTGATACTTCGTTCCAGTTTAATCAGTAAAATTAACTATATTTCTGTAAAGTTTCAAGGTGAAAAGCATTAGAGCGACTATGGTTGAGCGTTTCGATATTACGTCACTAGGTGATCCCATTTCGGGGATATTCATGGGAGACACCAATTTGTTAGGCTAACTGTGTATTGCTATTTAGACTCGGACACATTTTGTAATTTGTTCTAAATGTAACATTATATATTACCACAGTTTTATTTCAGTTAATCAGCTAATTACAGGTGTTCAGGCTTCAGCTTATTACAAGTGTTCCAACATATTACAAGTGGAATAAGCTGGAAAGCTTATTCCAAGTGTTATCCAAGTATTAAACGATTTGACCTACACTGTGGTGCTGCATTGCATACAAGACGGATTTCTAGTGAAAAACACATACTCTCGCGTCATTACAATTATTATTAGTAGTAGTAATAGTAGTAGTAGTAGTAGTAGTAGTAGTAAAAGTAGTAGTAGTAGTAGTAGTAAAATTAGTAGTAGTAGTAGTAGTAGTAATAGTAGTAGTAGTAGCAGTAATATCTCCTGCCTTTACGATGGTACTGGTACGATGGTGCGTGTGTATGCGTGTACGCGTGTGTGCTACTGTATTTATTATGATATTTGTCTGTTTATCATTTAGCAGTGACATGTCTTTGGTGGAAGTGTCGTGGTTCTGACATTCTCCTTTTGAACAGTTTAAATTTGTGAAAAAAATACAACTCGCACCGAAAGAACATGTAAAATTGCCAGATAACAGCTAGGTGTCCATCTTTCCTCCAAACTGCATCATACGTAGAGCTTAATTTGCATCAGTTTAATTTAAGGAATATTTTGGGCACGTCCGTTTGGGCATCTAAATGTCCACAGCTAAAAGACAATGTCCACAGTTAAAAGACAATGTGTTCTAAGTGTTGCAGCATTCCAGTTACACGGGACAAGCGAGAAATCATAATTTGATTTTCTTTTTTCGTTTCGCGATCTATGATCATGAAACAGGGATAGCACACGAAATCGTAAGCACTTATTTCCAGTGTGGTCCATTTTATTGAGTGGTTGTTCATTCTCCCCCCCCCCCCACCGCACACACTCACACGGGAGCAGTACGGAAAAACGGAGCCGAAATGCACCGAGGGTGGTCACTGCCCGGGTGTATTACATCCTCGGGTCCCCCTTTATTTTAATCAATTTAGTGGAGACGGCAGCGCCCCTTAACGTAGTCAGCCATCCACGATGTTGCGAGCCGATAAATTAATTCCTGGAAAAGTTTCGACCTCTTACAGGAATCGAACCCGTGACCCTTGGCGCCAGGTGCCAAGTGCTTAACCGCTAGACCACCGGAGCTCACCTTATACATTATCGTTAATTGTAAATCAAGTAAATGAGTTAGAGACGTACAGAGTGCACGTTTCCAGCAGCGCGTTGCATAGCCAATTGCCGCAGTTATTATTTATATTAACATAACTTTCTTGTACTTACAAACTTGACTCAAGCACCGTCAAGTAATGGCATTAACCTTATCACGTCATCATTAATTCTCCATTCGTATCCTGCACCGAACCGGGAATACTTACTAGATGGCGTTAATCTTCAGGAGCAGAACCAGTCCCGTAAACAGACAAGTGTTAAGGACACGCGCCATGGTGACCTTTGAGCTCCCTAGGGGGGCTGGATATGCGTGTGCAGCTTCTCTGTGGTTGGAGAGTTTCTGTCAGTAAGTCCTTGTCGAAATATCGCTGCAATGGAAAAGCTTTTGCTGCACGGTTCAACCGGAGCACTGGCCATTTATGAGCTTAAGCTGTCTTATTTATAACGATAACGACAAATTTCGCCCACCCAGATCATCGACCAATAGCAAAACGTATTCAAATGTATGCAGTCGTCTAGCCAATTAGCTACGACCTAACTTTCTATTAGCATAGGCTGACGTTCAAAATGACCGATTTGTATTGACCAATTATAAGAAGCCATTACAGCATTAATATAATCGACGAAAGTAATCAAATGTATTTTCTTATTACGGTTATCGGTATATTAGTTTGGCTGACGATGGAAGGTATAGTTAGTGTGTTCAAGATGGAAGCGGATAATCCGTGCAGTGTTCAGAACGAACCGCTTTGGATCAAGTCAGTTCTTCCCAATTCGAGAGTACACGAAAATATAAGTTACTTGTTAACACCGATTAGTCGAATGGCAGAAAACATCTATAACAATGAAGATCGTTTTATAAAAGTCAACTTCTGACTATCGAACTTTATTGGAATTTAATTTACTTGTTTACTATTGTTCGTCTGCACCAACTGTATTTCTCTTAAACTCTAACTGTTTGTTAATAATATTATATTCTGTTCATCAAACTGTGTTTAATTGTTTGTCGTTTCTATAATATTACATATGCATCAATTGTAGTACCAGCTAGTACTAATATTAGTATTACTACTTCTACTATTACAACTACTATCGGTACAATCTTCAGTTCTATTACTACTACTACCACCGGCATCGCTATTTTAGCACAATATTATCCTACTTTGACGATGACGATAATCATCCCGATGATGCTTATGACGACGAGGATGATGATGCTGTTGTTGATATTAATACTGTATTTCAAAATACTGCTTTTTATTTATAACTAATACACGTCCAAAGTACTTTTTTTTTATAACACCGCTGTCGAAGTAATCGTCCAGTTGCGCAGAAAGAGATGTAATTAGTCAGTGGGCCCATGATTCACCATAAGAAGATGGTTTACCCGTCACAGCTTGTTGATCTATTCGATAGAAGAAATTCAAATAATGTGTTCACCGATTTGACAAGAGCGAGAAGTATTGACACATCGCACGCCATCTGGCGAAAATCGACGCCAACCGGACGTAATTAAGACATTTCGCCACTAATATTACAACTGAATTTTGCTGGATTAATATTATTTATCGCTTCTAAGAAGATACGGAAAATTGGAATTGACGTCAAACCATACTTGTCAATTATTGGACTTTAGCGCTCTAAATATTATGCATAGCAATGTTCAGTTTGTCAAATGTCAATAGTACATTATCCAACTGGTTTTTAGTTACTATAATTTTATATTGGGCATATTAAACACGTTAAATAAAATAAAATTATATTATTATTTGTTGTTGCAGTTGCTGTTGCTTCTGCTGTCGTTCGTTTTCTTATGTCATGATGATATATACGAGCGCGCGCGCGCATATACACACACACACACAGAGAGAGAGAGAGAGAGATAGACGAGCTGAACGCAATGACGCTGTTCGAGATGCAAGATAACGGTCCTAATCGTGATTCAGGTGTAATTACTGTCAGTATTTTGTTGGTTACAGCTAGTTAATTAGAGGTATGATTATCAAAACAAATAGTTAAGTATCACTCAAATAAGACCTGAAATATACAGATTTAGATCCGTAAATAAATATGATTTTATAAATCTTTATATATATATATATATATATATATATATATATATTTATACGTGTTTGTTTGTACTTTTCTGTGTTTGCTCGTTTACTTTAAATATGATATTACAGTTTAATTTTGCTCTAGGGTAAGTTGTTATTACCGAATAATAATATTATTATCATCATTATTATTGTTTGTGTGTGTGTGTGTGTGTGTGTGTGTGTGTGACGATTGATGTTTTACGGCCACTTTTGTGCACAAGGTTGGCTAAATGGGCGGAGCGACCTCCAAAGGTAATGAGACGAAGTGAAAGACGAAACAACCTTCAGATATGCCCACGCCAGGATTCGAACACGGGTAGTAGTGATCTGTGGTCCAACACGCTACCGCTAGACCACGGAGGCGCCCAAAAGTGTGTGGGGGGTGTGTGTGTGTGTGTGTGTGTGTGTGTGTCATCAATCCCCGTGTGTAATGCAGTCTGGTAATATGTCAATAGGAGTAGAATCGTCTTCCCAAAGTCAACTTGTATACGATTACATTCAAAGGGGTTTTAGCCTGCATTCATAAATTATTTATACTATACCGTTAGTATAGCCAAATCTACCTCTGGTATCGCTTGAAAATAATCTTAACAAAACGGATGCCATCAAATTATAAGGAGTTGCCTCATGGCAGTGATCACTCTCCGATTACAATTAAACTATTGATTTCAATCATTTTCATTTCACGACAGCTGTCCCTTATGCAAACTAATGTTTGTAGACAAAGCCACATCCGAGACTTACGGTTTAAGAATAAAATGATGATTAAAGAAATGTGCAGCATTGTTATAGACTGTCTTACAACATCATCATAAGCGAACGTCTTTTCAGTTGATTCTTATTATACAGGCAATTATATATATAGGGAATGTGTAAAAAAATCCATGTTTCTGCAGAATAATCGTCCAGAGATTATATTTATAATTCGTGTATCATCAACACTGTAAATATATTTGACTTCGGTCTGTACTAATATTAGATATCTTTTATTCTTAATGTTTTCATTAAGATGTTGACTGTATTTATTTAATCACATTTTTGTCTTGCTCGAAACACCCGCATTTCACATGCCGCATTACTCTGATGCTGGACAGGATGGTGACTGATGTTTTACGGCAACTGTTGCGCATATGTCATGGTAAATGGGGCGAAAGACCTCCAAAGGTTATGAAGCGAAGTCAGAGGTGAAACACCCTTCATATATGACGACGCCGAGATTCGAACTCAGCTGGTAGTGAGTCTAACCTGTGTTTACTAACCCTAAGCGTTAATTAGTTACACACTAATTACTCTTTTGTTTTCCCTGTTCTCTTGCTATGTTATCTAAACTAGTGGAGATAGATTCAGGCATACAATTGTCCCTGTTTAAATATTACCTTATTATATTAGTCTATTTTGTATCCACAATTTTGGTTTCTTGAATTATTATTATTTTATGTTTAAAGGTCGGTCAAAGCATTACAAATGCTAAATTAATTCCTGAATTTTCTGGACAATATGTGGTGTGCCTAACCTTCTTAGAGTTCAACATTTTGATACCCCTTGCTATAAATGGGACTAAGAATCGTCTTGACCTTTCCAGAAGGGGCAATCTATGTGACGAAGAAGTTTTATTTTAAATATTTGACCTAGACTTTTTTTATCTCTTCCAATTCATTATCTAATATTAAGAAGAATACTGCATGATAAAATTGCTAACAGAATTATTTCCTTATTATGAATAACTTCCAATAAATTAAGTTCGTATAAGACTTATCGATTTTACTTTCTCAATATGTGTGTTATATAAATCATCACGTATATTTAGACCTCGACGTTCAATTATTAATTTATATTGTAAATGTATTCATAGATGACTGAGGTCATATACGATATATATATATATATATATATATATATATATATATATATATTCGGCTTACTATGCTATAATAGTGTTCACTATAGTAAACTCCCTATGATAGGCTCTAACCTGCTAACTGAATATAATCCTGTCGTTAAATGCTTAAAAACAAAAAGTGTAGTCTGTGTGCATTTCTAGACTTCGATAATGCCTTTGATACAACCGATGTTAAAATACTACTTATTGACACTTAGACTGTAATAGCGTAAGAGCTGGGGTAGCTTTGTTGTGACATAATATCACCACATGTATAGCCTGTATAACTAAATTTTAAAAAAAATCTTGGTGTAATATCACTGATAACAATACTAAGAGAAGTGCGTATAGAATATACACATTATTGATTGATTGATTGATTGATTGATTTTATTCCAAATCGCATACATACAACGATTATTATAGATATGACAGTAGAATGTAAATATCACAAATAAGATGTACAGATAATAAAAGAAAGACTGACACTAAAAGTAAATACTAAGAATACCTTAAAACTTACTTCCATAGATTATTCTCACTTTTACCTAAATAATGGTAAGTTCTAGAAACTAAAAATATAAATACTTTGGGCGTGAACCATTCAATTAAAATTGGGCATAAACTATTCTGGGACTGAAACATCCATGCAGTTACACTTATTTATAATATTTTTGCTGAGTAGAAGGTTCGTCTTTTCTTTCGCTGTAATACTCTTTCACTCCATCGGTCTATAAGAGTGTTATCTTGGAAACACCAAACAGCTCAAATCCGTGTCTCAGAAAATATTACTCCCGAAACACTTAAATCTCTGCAACCGACCTCATTGTTTCTGAAGGTCACGATCCCCTTGTTTATTATTTATTGGGGGTAGTTTTTGTGGATGTTTTTCCCCAACGTGGAAAATATGAGTCTGAAAACCGGCGTTTTATTAAGAGTATTCCTGTGGCCCTATTTCTAATGGAAGCGGCGGACAACCGTGTTTGTTTACAATTATTAATCGCCTGTTAACATCAATGATATTCACTTAAAACGATATACATTTTCTATTAACTTATAGATGGTATTCCACCCCAAAACAAATGTCAATCGCAAACAAGTTTTGATAATTGGGAGTAACTGGCGGTTTATTGCAAGGCGTTTTCAGTGTTGTTGATCCATCAATCTGTCAAACCACGTGTCACCCTGACATTCAGACATAATTTGCATTTGTACTGGTATGTTTCCCTGCTGGTTAAAGCAAAGAGTAGGCATTGAATTAATAAATTATTCATGATAAAACTGTCGAATTTACAGGTACAATGTAATCCGTGTCAGGTTGATATCGGTTTTGGAAAAGTGGTGTTTTTTTCTGCGTGTACGTGTGGGTGTTTCATTGTCTGGATATATATGGAAGGTATAGCTCCAGAGATTGACCTCCCCGGAAGTCGGGACAGCGCCCCTATCGAATGTTTATCCCAATCTGTACGAGACGGCGAAGATTGGGACGTTATGTTTAGATACGAATCACTTTTAATAATAGGGTACGATTCGTGCGATATACCTTTTTGTATCCTGCACTCTATAAGCGCGAATTTATTGAGAAGTAAAATTTGGTAAGAATTAAGTGTCGTAGAAACTGTTTTGTTATTAAGCAATTATTTCGATAAGAGCTAAGCATTACACTGTCTTTTGTTTGAAAAATAGTTTATTTTGCATTCATATCACAGCGTAGATATGCACCATTGCCCGCCAATGATTGGGCGATAATATGATTTATTTTGAATATTTAAATCGAACAGTCATCTGTTCTTAATTCTGATTTCTAGTCTAGCATGAATCTACTAGTCTAGTATTATTAAACTAAATATTATAATTAATATGATTTTTTTAATTAGACTAAAGAAACTTCACTAATAAAATAATTCATGTAACACAGCATAATCATGATAATCAAACTAAACAATATTGAATAGAACAAAAAAAGAACCTAGCAAACTAAAATAAAACTATAACACTAAATGTAGACACATCACACAGGTGGATACATCAGTCGTACCATCACTTGCTCTCACAGACACATCCTACTTTTACCATTCCTCACACAATTGACATTCACACAACCCCCCTATAATATCAGTCGTACTCGACATCATTTCTGTTGTAACTTCAGGTACACATTCCTGATGCATCCACTGTTTACACGTGTCGCACTGAATCCATTCCCCACCCTGTGCTGTACAACATATAAAATGTGAGTCACCCAGATTTTCCCACTTTCTCCCTGCTTCTTCTTGGCTTTTGTGGCATCCCTCGCTTTTTTCTTTTCCAGCTCCTCTTTTTTGTTAAGGATACACTCATCGCTTGTCAGCACCCTTTGTACACGGACAGGCAGACGAGTATTCCTTTGAGGAGCTGTTGGTCTGGTTTCCTCAAGCCGAAACACCTGGTCAATCCAAGCTTCTGGCTCATTTGGACCTGACTCCTGCAGGCAACATGGCAAAGCTGACTCTTCTGATGAGTTAACAACCATCAACTCAACAGGTTCTATCTGACCCTAACCAGATGGTTGCAGGTCTGAAGAACCAGATGGTAGTGGCTCATCAGAACCACATGGCTGTAGCTCACCAGAATCATCCAGTTCAGTATAGATAGATAGAAATTATGAATAACTCATAAAGGCCCTGTACCATGTATCACCTGCATCCCCCTCTTTGAATGGATGCTGCAAATGGGCTAGTCTGCAAAGGTATGAAGCCTTCTGAATCACCAGTTGGTTTGTCAGCCCAAATCCCCAAAGCCGTCAGCCAGTTTTATGGCAAAATCCACCTCTACGGTCCTGGTTTAGAACTTTTACTCTGTAAAACACACAAGTAAAACAGTCAATTGTGTAATATATTTATATACATTTAATTATAGACTCTCTAAAATCAAATGTATTAGGTACCAAAGTATAATTAGTGTTATCACCTAAAGAATATCACCTTGCCATGCATATGATCTGAAATTGTCAAGAGTGGGACACCATACCACTTTTTATGGCTGATCTCCCCAGCCATGACTTTCTCAACTGCCTCCTGCAGTTGCTCCTCTGTATAATTCTTTGTCCTAGGCATGGTAGACTAATGAAACTATAGGGCTGCACGTGATGGTACTGGAAAAAAGACACTGATTATTGGCATACTGTATATAGTTGTGTATAAGCCGCACTTGTGTATAAGACACACCTGGTTTTAGGGCCAATAAACCCCCCTAGAGTTGAACCCATATATAAGACGCACTAAAATCTGAGAATTTATTCAAAACCCCAAAATTAATCATCATCACTATCTTCATTGAACATCTGTTGTATCTGTTCATGTGTCATACTGTCATCATACATGTCATCGCCTTATTCATTGGAGTCAGTGTTAGATTTGTCATCCTGGTCATCCCACAATATATCATCTTCCGTGCCATCTAAATCATTGCTGATAGAGCACTTCTTGAACGATTTGGTAATAATGCCAGGGTCGATTTAATCCCAGCCCTTTTCACCCACTGTGTGATGATAGGTAACAACAGCCACCTCAGGTTGTGTGCTGCTGTGCATTCGTTTCCATAATGCTGTTTGAAGTAGTTTATTAGTAGTTCCCATTTGCCAGCTTTGGAAGTAATTAATGCACTTTTGCTGTTTTCGTTTAATGTGGCTTCTATGTCATTCTTTGCATGGCCTCATTTACCATTCCATTCAATTACACACACTCACACATTTCGATAGTAATGACATGTCTTAGATAGATCAAAAATAAAATTTGCCTTTAGTCTAATAGTTTATGGAGGCAGGCTGTATTGGTCATAGTGTGGCCATTTTTGTATTGCAGCCAATTTGGACCTACACCTTTTGTAGCCTCAGACTGTCGTACTTTACTGGATTCCTGTGGATCAAACAGATTAATTGCGATCCGGATCATTTGACACCTCTATATAATAAATTATGTGCTGGTCATTCCCAGACAGTCTTGGTTCCAGCTATTTCTGTATTCACGCTTCCGCAGTGGATGAATAAACAGTTATGTGTTGTTATAAAAACCTGATACGTATGTTCACTCCGAACACCTAAAGATCATAGGCCAATACTGTTGTCCATTAACCTTGGAGGGCTGTGAACTTTACATTAACAAGCCTGCCAGGATGGCATCGATCCAGAACCCTACGTTGCTGTGTTCCGGGCCAGCTGCTGCTTCTGATGGAATTGATATTGTTGCCTGTTAAGCGGGCGACCTTGGAGACCTGTGAACTTTACACTTTGTGGTCATGTCACTAATTAAAGCATCAAATTAGATAATCATGAAGGTTATCACGATTAAGTTTGGCTTCAAAAGAGAACAGTGAAAACACACCTAATTAATTAGTTTTTTGTTCATATATTCATTATTAATGTTGAAAAACGATATTATTGTATTTCCCCCTAAATTATGACAATATATTACCTTCCCTTTTAGTCTGACCTGTGTATAAGATGCACTTGCTTTGGCAGCAATTTCGTAGTATAAAAAGTGCGGTAGTCATAATCCGCCAGTTACTCCCAATTATCAAAACTTGTTTGCAATTGGCTATTGTTTTTGGATAGAATACCATTTAAGCTAATAGAAAATTTATTTAATTTTAAGTGCATGTTAACAGATGATTAATAATTTTAAACAAACATGGTTGTCTGGGATCTCCTGTATATATTTTCCATTATAAACAGGAATATTCTTAGTAAAACTACGGTTTTCAGACTCATGTTTTTCCCTTATGTCATGTATATGTGGGGCCAGTCTGTCTATATATTCCATACTATATCTAAATCATAGGATTTGTATGTTGTTTTCAAGGTCTGTTGTTGGCCAGCCTCACTGGATATTGCAAAAAGGTGCTACACCTAGTGAACAGTTGGGAAAACTACATAACTGGCAACTGGTCCATTGAGCCAGTGTCTGGTATTAATATGAATGTATACAGAACTACCTTCTACCATCCCCTTTCTAAGCCTTACATCTCATTGCTCTCTAAATGTAATAGTTAATTCACCTTGCATTACCCCTCAGCCTTATGTCCCAGGTTGGACTAGTTTAGAAGCTAAACAGAGCACTTGCTTCACTTTCTAAGACCATTTTTTTCACACATGAATTACTCTATAGTGGTTCATGGCTATGTTACATTTCATACAGACTACTGTAACAGGGTTCGAAATAAGTGTTATCCCCGGTCTAATAGAAACACTTGTGGGCTACTAGAATATGTGTGTTATTAGCCCACAGGGTGGTATCTTTGGAGAATATCTCCATTAATTGAAGAAGTTTCTGTATACTCACAATAAGCTGGTGCCATTAAATGATTAATGGTTGTGATTGATTTTCTGGGTCATGCTGGCCCACAAAACGAATTGTCCCATGACCATATGTATTAACTGCTGTTATTGGTCCCTTTGTGACTTGTTTACATATTTTGGCCAATGATGAATGGTCTTTTGCTTGTGCATCGCATCATGTCTCTTACACACATTACCATAATTGATGGAGATTATTCCATAAGCTTCTTAAATATTTCCGGGCCTTGCTAACTTGCTAACTTTGAGCTAGTGAAATTTCATACGGGCTAATAGATTTCACAGTCCATTAGCCTCGTGTGCTAATGACTGGAAATTCTTAGCTGCTAACCCTGTTGTAATACATATTATTTAGTTTATCTGATTATAATTGGAATAATCTGATGACATCACACCAGTTTTACAAAAATTTTATTAATTGTCAGTCATATACCAATACACCATATTCATTTCTATAATTTATCAATATTTCAGTGCCAGTGCACCTAAAAAACTATGGTCTCGTCACAATGTCATTTCCTCAGTATCAAATACTATTACAGTGGTGTTTATCTCAAATCAGGTCATATGGTGGTTGCATATTTAGCATAGCATCAACAGCGTTTTGGAACTGGTTTCCAGAAGACATAAGAAATACTTCCTCTCCTGAATTATTTGAATCTGTTCACAAAACTCAACTGTTCAAGGTTGTTTTTTGTGTTTAAGAAGTACTGGTATCATTCCACATTTCTAACTGGGCTGTTAAATGTGTTATATTTGTAGATTAACTGTACAGAGCCTCTGAATAGCCCCTGTTATTAAGAGACACTATTAAGTCTATATTAACATCATATTTTGTTTTTCAGCTCCCTACCTAGGTCGTTATGTCGACCTTGTATTCCTTTCCACCCCCTCCTCCAGAGGGTATGGCTACAGTTTGTGAAAAGAATGCTGAATTGATCGCCGTTACAAAATGTGACTTGGAAAGCAATATTCTTATACAGGTATTTGTTTAATAGGCTAAATGAATCTTGGTCTTGAATTTGGCCTAAGTTTATGTTAAATAAAAGGTACGTGGATATCACCTAATATTTCTATTAATTATTTTATGCATTATTAATAATAATCACAGCCAATAGCAGTCTGATCTTTGATCATTTTATTAGTAAGCAGAAGTGAAAATGTATCAATTCATAAGTGTAAATAAAGCACATTAATACATCTCTTTTAGATGTATTTTAACATTTGACCCAACTTACATCACGCAGCCACTTAACAAGAAAGTATTTTGTTATTCCAATAATCTCCAGAATTGCTGTAAAACATGCAACTTGTTATATTCTTCACTGCGCTACATTTAGAAGAATGGCATTAACCAATTTGTATCATCTAGGGCGCCTCCATGGTCTAACTGGTAACGCGTTGGATCACAAATCACTACCACCTGAGTTCGAATCTTGGCGTGGGTATATCTGAAGGGTGTTTCATCTTTGACGTTGCTTCATTACCTTTGCCCACTTAGCCTACCATGTGCAAAAAAGTGGCTTAAAATACCAATCTTCATCATACGCAAGATCTGTTAAAAGTGATATAAATATCACCTTAACATTAATGGATAAAAACTCTCAAAGTGAAAATAACTATGTAATGCTGATTGGTAATGGCTTAGCCTATTAGCTAAGGGTCAGTAGTGTGCCTAGGCTACAAAAGTCAAAAGAGACTTAATAGTCATTTCTGCAACGCATGCACAGTCCACATCTACTGAGATTTGTGGGTCAGTGAAGCCGTGTACGTAGTGAAGTAGCAGTAGCATGGAGCAAGAAGAGTAATTGTTTGTAAATTTATGTTTTGGCGGATTCACAGAACTAAGTCTGTCTACAAGTTATTGTAGCAGTTTCATTTTTATTAAGTATAATGTAGAATTTCATTTTGCTAACATGTAAGATTATTTATATGTGGGGAAGTCAACTTTATTTTTGCCAAAAACCGCGACCCGCAAACAGACTTTCGCTAGATGACGCACTCATCATGGAAATTGTCTGTTGTGTAATGCTTATAAAAGTAACCCCAAATCCTGAACAAGTATTCACAAAGTATACCTGATATATTAGATATAAGGAAATAGTCCAAATTACAAGAAGGGTACCATTATGGTTTGCTCAAATACCAGATTGTCTGGTCACAAGGAAAATAGTCATCTGCTCTGATGTCAACCAGCATTAGGATCATGTTGCTATCTCAATTTAGGTTGAATCAGGTCACAGATGTTTTGGATTAACCATCCTCATGACCTTATTTGCTCCCGGGCTCAATCTACTAATAACTGATGAGGCATTTATGTAAATCTAGTAGACATTTTGTGTTACATTGATAACTTAGCTACCAGTATAAGGGTTTTCTTTAGCCATTTCAGTAACGTCTGAGGCTATCAGTAGCGTAGAAGGTTGTAATATTTGTAAATACACTTTTGTTCCAAAATGATATGTTTGGCTGACATTTGTTGGCATTATTATAACTGTGTCATACCAACTGCTTGTACTTGTTGAACTGTGCCTGGCGTCAAAATGGCAATGGCCACATATGAGTTATAGTCAATCCACCAACATCGTTTAGTATATGGTTGATCATGGTCATATTTTGACATCATTTATAAATTGTGTTGGCTTATTTATTTTGGTGATGAAAATTTTAAATGAAAGGGAAAATATTTGTTCAGTATTAGATAGAGGAGAAAAAATGGGGTGTCCAAAGAAATTAATCATCGTGTCTAAGATCACTAGTGGTGGCCATGAAGAGATTTAATGGTAGATAATTCACAACCATATTAAAGGTGGGCATCTTGCCTGAAAAGCTGGTTAGGTAATATGGTATATAATTACTTTTTTATTAGCAGGTGTTTTGGTTATTATTTTTAGACTTGGTAGCCAGTGACATTTTTATATTGCTAAAAATTGTGACTGATTGACCTATGTTACAGCAGTGACAACATAATAACAAGTACTTATTTAATCACAAATTGTGGCTATTGGGAATGCCAGCAGAGACCTTGGATTGGCAATAAAAATGCTTTAAAATTAGAGACACCTTGTCAATAGTAATCTATCATTAACCAATCAATTCTCACTCTACGTGCTACCTTCGTGCATAATTATTATTTTCATGTCTGTAAATCAATTTCAGGATCTGGCTTGTCCCCAGGTTAATATTGGTACTGAGGGCAGTAAAAGGTCATTTCTCAAGGAGAGTGCCCGCTCAGCCTTCGTGGAATATAAAGGCACCGACTAGTAAACGTATTATCAAGGCATGGTATGGACAGGGATTAGGAGGTGTCCTGGAAGAGTTATCTAAGGATAACATGGGTCGTGCTACAGGTAGTAGATCTACACTTCATACTATGACTGATTTGCTAACCAAGTCATCTGTTTGGATATAATGTTTGATTCATTGCTAAAGCTGATATGTAGAGGTTGTCAAATATGAAATGTGTATGTTATACCATTCTAGTGTGGTACCCTTCAAACCTGACACATCCTAGACCATAAAATATTCCCCCCCCCCCAAAAGCAATATAAGGCACAGAATGTATTCTTCATCCAACCAGAGTTGTTTGATTTAAATAATTGATTTAGCCCACCTGAGACAAAGTAAACCATCTTTTTATCTATAGACCATACTCCTATATCACTGAAAAATTTATTTTTTAAATCATTCATTTTTATTCTATTGATTTTTGTGATTATTGCATTTATTTTTATTGATTAAATACCAAAAAAAATGTTATTTAAAATCAATTGTTATTTAAGCTAGATTATGATTTTTTTCTATTTATTTATAATTGAATTGCAATTAGATTAAGTGACAATTCTCCCAAATCTATATTTGGGATGATCTAGGTGTCAGGTGAAGACAGAGTGCTTCAATGTGGTAAATTGGGTGAATTTGGAAATGATCCGACATGTGAAGTCACATCCTTTCTGGCAGAAAACAGGATTGTTTATGGTTATACTTCGATAAGACAAAAGTTGTGGGGAAAGCAATATGTCAGGCAACTTGCAAGAAATATGGCAAAGAAATGCAGGGACTTGTTGCCAGAATAAAAAAATTATTTTAATTAAAAAATTATGATTGTTTTTATTTTAAAAAGGGGACCTTTTTCAACCCTGCATCTAACTGTCTGAAATAGTTATACGTATCTTGATCTTTATGTCAAACACATTGGAAACTATACGATGTTTCTCTACAAGGTCATTTTTTATGTACCTTTCTGTAATTATAAACCCTTTTTGGAAGAAATGTAGCTATATTCATGCCAACTTAGATAGTTTATTATAAGAAAATACCAGCTCAGAGACACAACCTTTAAAATTGATAAATAGTTAGACACCTGCACAGACCTTTATATGTATTATAGTATACATATTAATCATAATATCCCATAATGAACTGTTCCCTAATTAATCATTGATCCAGTATGTTTTCCCTTAAGGATGATTTTGTAGTAAATTTGTCTTTTACTGCCGTTATCAATCAAAGTTGCTTTAGTAGAGAGCTAATAAAGAGTTATGGCTCAATATGTGTGTAATGATGATTATAATTACATAATATTCTATAGCCTTTTTACCTGACAGGTGCATGGTATACTAAAATATGCTATCAGATTCTTGGAGTAGTAAGATGGCTGAGTTCGTGGCATGGTGCTCTGTTTCCTCATCTTTCTGTGAGTTGGAGTGATTGAGTAGCTTTGTGGATCCTTTATTGGATGAATAAGCTTAGCAGATAAACAAATAATCGTGAATTAACAAGTTAGTGATACTCTTGTAGGTGCAAGAAGCCACGTATTACGTAATACATTACCGTGACAGTGACATGTTCAGTTTAATGGTAAAATGATCTCTTGTTCCAGATGCCTAGTGAAGATCTTGTAGCAGAGTTTTCTTCAAACTTAAACTGGTCTGTAACGCTTTTTTGTTTATAAATATTTTAAATTGTTAGCTGAAAAACAGTTACCTTCTCTGGACACATTCCTTGTCACGAAAAATATCTCCGGTGATGAAACAAAACTGCTCATTAACTACAGTTAATTAAAATACATCAAGTGTCCCAGAAAGTTTTACCCCTTTTTGTTCTGTTTGGAGTACTTATAGAGGTAGACATCTTGTACAGATCAGCTTACTGCAAGTAGTGTACTATTGAATCAATGACTGTCTATCGGTTGTTACATCAAATTGTTGAAGCTCTGTACATTGTTCACAAAATATATGCTTGTGTTTATAAGTTCAGGTGATCATTTGTAGACTTCATCAATTTCCAGGAAAGACAGTCAAGTCAGATGTCTAGCATGGCATCCTCATACTACTAAACTCGCCATTAGTCTACATGATGACTCAATAAAGGTTTATCCTGCAAAGAAGGGTGACATTATTCCTACTCTGAAGCACAAGTTACAGAAGTGTGTTGCAGATTTAGCTTGGAAGTAAGTACTTTGAAAGAGGTTTTGTGCACGAACAATGTGTTGCAAATTTGTAGAATGAACTTCTTAGTTAAGGTGGATTTAATTATATAAAATGAAAGATCTGGGGCACATATACAAATGGCCATGCTTAAATATGTTGGTATTCCTGGATTTATCTGATATTTCGGATTCATCAGGATCATTTAATGCGCTGAATATAATGTCGAGCCGTGATAGCACAGTTAGTTAGAGGGTAGGACTCTTGTCCGAACGGTCGCTGGTTCGAGGCTCCATGAACTGCAATGGTGTCATGCGGCAACTCGTTCACTCATCCATACAAAATGAGTGCCTGACAGGACGCGATAGCTATGTGTTTGAGTAATACTTTGCACCTATAATAGCAGCATGTGTTGTATGCTCCCTTGGGAGTTGAGGTGTGTGCTGGGTGGAAACAGGTCCGAGTCAGGTGATAATAATGTTGTAGAGCACCTTAGAGCAACTTCTAGCTGAATAGGCCACTATATAAATGTCACATATTATTTTTATATATAATTTGTTTTCAATGTTTTATTATGGTTGATATTCCTAATGTTTGTATAAAGCACGCACACACACACATACTATAAAACGATAGAGACACCGAAATATCTGCTACTTTTATTATGGCCCTGAGTCAGTATATTTTTGTATACTTTTAAAAAATCTGAGGCTCTGCATCAATCAAAAGTTGGTTTTGTAACATCGGGTATGTCATCAGTATTATCATTCGGTTTCTCAGAGATATATTGGAATTTTGTTTTTAAATTGTTAAATTGATATTGGTATTATTCCATCTCTTGTTTTCAGACCCCATTCAGCATCAATCTTGGCTGTTGCGTGTCAGAACTGTGTCCTGTTGTGGAAAGTTGATCCCAATTCCTTAGCAACGAGGTGATGTAGCAATTAATGATAAATATTAATTGTAATATTTAAAAAATAAACGAATGACATATATTTTGGTTTTGCACTTTATATGTAAATGTAGAGTTTTTAATGTGAAATGATTCGGGATATTTTTCAAGATCTCTGTTTGAACTTTTATCATTTGGTTAACAGATGTTTGTGAATGAAGTTAAGGATTCTTTGTAAAAAGACACCATTAAATTAATACCATGTTAAGAATTTTATATCTCATACATATTTTCGAGAAAGTAAGATAAATTGATATTTAGTTAATCAGCTATAAGAGAGTGCACTGTTCAAAATATTATATGCAAATGCAAAATTAATGCATCAATTTTCCATTCTTGAGATGTTTGTAGTTGACTTTGGTAAGAAATGATTTGTGGAATTTTTTATTTTAATCTTTGGAATTTAATCTCATAATATTTATTCATAATGTCTAGCACATGAATGGCTATTAATTGTCTGACATAAACAGGTATTTGTAACGTGACTGTTTTGCATTTATGGTTACACTTCACTGAATTAGGTGATTTGTCATCATGCTTTTTCCAGCCTCATAGTAGGAGCACTGAGATACTGAAACTTGTATGTTAACCGGAGTTTAGATTAGCTGGATCAGAAAGATGTTCTCCAAGAACAGGATCACTTTTCTATCCTCTGTATCAGCTGGCCCTCTAGCAACCTTATTTGTTATATCTGTATTCTCATCTGATTTCAAAAGAAATGTCCATTTCAGATCTCATCCGGGATAAAGATCCGGTTTTGTTTTTATAATCATTTTAATTTTTAGGCCGTCTTCTAGTTCAGTTCAAGTACTGAGTCAACATGGTCATTGTCCAGTGACATCATTATCTTGGTGCCCACAAGGTGGTGTACTAGTGACTGCTTCACCTACAGACACCGCTATATTGGTATGTTTATAAGCATTCTAATTAGCACACAACTGATTTGTAAATGACACAGATACATCTATTTATACTATTCAGCTATTTTCAGAATTTTACCATGCCACAGTTATAACATGATTACTAATTAACAGTTTTGATTAAATTTTACCTTATTGGGGGGGGGGTCTGTTGTTACATATATTTATCTACTTTTATCATATTATCCATCTTTGGTACAATTTTATTACAGGTTTGGGATGTTGCCATGGAAACATGTGTGCCTTTGAGACGAGTTGGTGGTGGTGGTGTATGTTTTGTTAAGTGGTCACCAGATGGCAGCAAATTACTATCGACTTGCCCATCACCAGTTTTCAGGTTAATGTTGCCCGTTAATTTCCTCATCTTCTTAGTGTGAATGTCCTATTTCACAATAGTGTGCTTATTACAGACACGATGTCAAAACCGTTTGGTCAATTCCGCATAAAATTTATCAATTCCAATTCAGTTCCATATATTTGTATATCTTTTATATACAATAGGTTATGTAATTTAATCCAAATATACCAAAGGGGCTAATTGGATAAGCAGTAATTGGCAATTAGTGCTTATCCAAATTGTACCTATTCCAATCACTGATTGGAATACCTACTTTTGAGTAGTTTATGTTCCAAGTGGGATTGTCATGGAAGAAATATTTCTGAATTAAAAAATTTTAAATTATTTTGTTTAGCAAACTTCAAATCCAACTCCAAATTTATCAATTCCAATAATTTTTTTTTTAAATAAGCAATTCCTATTTGGGAATTGATGGATAATTCCAGAATTGAATTGAATTGGCTTATTATTTTCACCTGGTTATTACCATTTATATATTATCAGTACTCGTCATCGTAATCTTCCCGTTCATTCTTCATGACGATCACAGATATTTTATATCCATGTATTTACAGAGTTTGGGAATGCCAAAAATGGACGTGTGAAAAATGGGATAAGTTAGCTGGTAGATGTCAGGTGAGAGGCACATATGATTAGCATGTAATTGATGATCT
Source organism: Paralvinella palmiformis (assembly GCA_025642065.1). Lineage (NCBI taxonomy): Eukaryota > Metazoa > Annelida > Polychaeta > Terebellida > Alvinellidae > Paralvinella > Paralvinella palmiformis. The sequence goes on along the minus strand of JAODUP010000587.1, from coordinate 57,795 downwards.
TTTCTCATTCACCCTAGGCTTGCACAATTTTCTATAAAGCTCATTTTGGGTATAATTAGCTCTATATGTAAAACTAATAAAAATGTGAAGTCTTGATTAATGTTGTTTTTCACCTAATTTTATTCTTTGTTTAATTTGATGTTGTCTTTGAAGTTATCTTTACTCAGGCACAGCTGCGTTTTAACTATTTTTATTCACAACACAATTTTACTGTGCACTAAAATATGGAACAGGTTTTGGGATAGAAAATAAATATATGAAATGACATGTTGATTCATCCATAAAGCACTTCATTGACTAAAAAATAATTTAATAAATCTGTTTCTGTATAATCCCGACATAACATCTTTTATTCTGACTGTATTGATATGACATTTTAAAATGTAGATCATATTTGAACAAATAGTTGTGCCAAGATTCAAATATCATTGCGCAGTATGAAATTATCAGAATAAAACGCATATATTGGTGAAGACGGCTCCCACTATAATTTAAAAATAAGCATAATTTATTTTATACTCTTTACAGGCTGCTTGCTGGTCACCAAATGGCAGAGTGCTTCTTTTCTCAACTGTGGAACAGCCGATCATCTATTGCCTTACATTCCTTTCACAAGGATCTGATGTCAAGCCATCGGTTGGTGGATCAAGAATAGCCATCAATGTCTGTGACTTATCTGAGGTTAACATGGAGACAGACTGCAACCCTGTAAGGTAGGCAGCAGTCACAATTACGACATTTCCAGTCACAAATTGGAGTCTGTATTGTCTCAAACTCCTCATGCTATTGCCATTATCAATAAATAAACCTCTCTTGAGTCTGCTAAATTTGTTTGTAGATAGAAAATAAATATAGATTATTGAATATTTGTAAATATTTATATATTATTGACAACTTAAATTTAGTTGCATTAATGTTAGCATGGCAAAGTTATGTTAGCATTGGAAAATCATCATGACTAAATCTTATTGTGAAGGAAAATTTCCATGTATATAAATTAACATCTATACAAAGGTTCATTATTTGTATATTAGCATGAATTGTGCATTTAATGTATAATATTGTTGGCAGTAATATTTTACGGTTGTTTAACTTTATTGCACTTCAGATATGTCTACTGCTGTAATGTCTGAATTCATGTTATATTTTCATTGCATATGAAGTAGCTCATTCTACTATCCACTTATTAGATGGTCCATAATTTCACGTCTATACTTATTATTGGGAGCTTAAATAAAGTTACGTTTGGGCGGTAAACCAGCAAATTCTCAGTAACTTCCGACACAAGATTGGGAAATAGCAAATTGTCACATTATTCATTGTTAGAAGTGTTGCTAAAGGAACAGTCCACTTTCATTTCATATTTTCAAGACTAAAACAGCTATGTTCACAAATCTCATAAATGATGTCAAAATGTGAAAACGTTCACCCACATATTAAATAATTCAGTTCAAAATGGCTGATTAATCCACTTTTAATGGCTTGTGGGCATTCCCATTTTGAAACTAGACACAGACAGGAAGCTCCTGAAAGCTGACATCACTTGAACCCAGTAGTTTGACCGGAAGTCTGTAGACCCAGTACAAAAGCATGTAAACAAGTGTTATCCAGGAATAATTCCAGAAAAAAATATGGAATAATCTTGTTAAAATTACACCATGAATGATACCCAACCATATCAGTTTGAGCCAGAACAACCAATACAAGATGAAGATGATTCCGATTGTTTCGAAGAAAGCGAAATCATCAAAGAAAATCCGAGGAGAACTAGAAACACTAATTGAAGTCTATGTGAACTCTTTGTTCTCCTGGCCCAGGTGACATCAGAGCACTTGACTTTCTTCTTCTTGCCTTCGAATCTGGCATTCAGTGCAGCCGTAATGGCAGCCGTCCAGTAATTCGGATTATTTCCCTGTAACTATGATATCAGGTATATTTCGTAATTATTATTTTGAAATTTTAGGTTACTGTTCTAAGCATTACATATTTTAGAAATATTATCTGAAGGTGAACTGTCCCTCTAAGAGTCGGTCAAACTAGTATTTGTCTTGGTGCTTAGAGCATCTAAGATTTTGTTTAATGAATGGTTTAAATAAAACGCTCAGACTCAGTATTCAGATCTGTGCGTTTGTCTGATGGATTCATCCTATATGCCGTTGTGTAGGACTGTTAGACCGCATTCAGTGTCTCCCTGTTCGGATGAAATAGGAACCATGTGTAGAGAGCTATCTTAATAACCATCCAGCCATATTTGTATCTTATGCATCATATATAATCAGTGTTATATTCACTTTCAGAGTTGGCGGAACCATACAAAATATGGTCTGGGATCCAACTGGAGAAAGGCTTGCGGTAGTGTTCAGAGGTAATTTTCAAGATGAATGAAATAACATTTGAATAAAATTGATTCGGTTTGTTATTTCATTTAGGAAACATTTATTAGCTTAAATAATCGTTATTCCAAATTAAGTTGTGAATCATTATTTAAATGATTTTATCGATCAAGTTTTGGTGCCAATAAATGTACATTAGGGTACCACTGAGCAACCATTCTCTTGGAATTTAATACCTTGTTTTCCCTTAAAGGAACAGTTCACCTTCATTTCTTATTTTCAGAACTAATACAAATATGTTCACACAAATTATAAATGATGTCAAAACATGAACATGATCAATCACCTATTAAATAATCAAGTTCAAACTCCTAATAGTCACCTATGATTTGTCTGCGGACATTGCTATTTTGAAGCCAGACACAGACCAGATGTTCCTGAAATTTGACATCACTCTACATCACTCTACATAAGCTGGTTGTGTGACCCAGTCTTATCCAAGTGTCTCATTTCAGAACAAAAATGTGTTTATGAATATTACAATACAGTTTGTTCAAACAGCCCCATGTGTTACTGAATTGGCTAAAGCAAACTGTATTGTTAAATTCCTTATGAAGATTGTTTTCTACTTTTTTAACATGAAGCATCTACCAAGCTTTTAAGATTTATGTAAATTTATACTGTATTTAGTAGGTTGAATCTAGGGCTAGGTGAGGCCATGAGCTAAGCCAGAGCATCTGAGACCTGATTTGATCCAGATGGAGATGGCTACACGATCCTGATGTCAGCTGACATCAGGGCACCTGAATTTTCTCCTAAACAATCTGGCATCCAAGGAAGCCATAATGGCTATCCTTCAGTAATAATAATAATATGTGATATTTATATAGCGCCCTATTCAGCTAGAAGCTGCTTTAAGACGCTTTACAATATTATTTACAATATTATTATCCCTGACTCAGACCTATTTCCACTCAGCACATATCTCAACTTCCAAAGAAGCATACAATGCATGCTGCCATTATTGGCGCAAAGCATTAATCAAACACATAGCCATCACATCCTGTCAGGTACTCATTTTTTTATGGATGAGTGAACCCGTGACTGTTTGACTACGAATCCTACGCTCGAACTAACTGCACTATCACAGCTTATTATAGGATTATTTCCTTATGTCTATGATATCGGGTGTATTTTGTGATTATTAATCGGGGATTTGGGGTTACGTGTATAAACTTTACACATTTAAGTAATATTAACTCGGAATGAACTGATTTTATTTAAAGGCCACTTTCTCAGTGTAAGGTATTGTCTTTTTACTGGAATTCTATATTTTTGCCTTTTTTAAAGATTTTCTGCCTTACTCAGGGTTCCCACGTGTCCTGGAAAACCTGGAAAATAACAGATTCATTTTCTAGGTCCTGGAAATGTCTTTGAATTTTACCAAATCTGGAAATGTCCTGGAAAAAATATTGCTTTAGAAGAAAAAAACAGTTGAATAAATATGCCTACAGAAGAAAACTTCATATCAGACAATTAGAAGGGGTGAGGAAGAGGTTGTACCATAAAAATGTCAATCATAAACATATCTTGATTTATTACCTTTAAATCTTATATAATTTTCCTAGAAAATGGTAAATTTGTCCTGGAAAATAATATTTCCTTGGCTGTGGCAACCATGCTTACTACATTTATATGGAACATTCATTATCTTCATTTTATGTTCTAGTCTTGAAACATGGCAACACTGTCTCTATATTACATTCAGCTTTAATCTAGACATATTGGTGAAAGGTCAAATAAACATTAGGCAGAATTATGTCAATAAGGAGATTACTGTGCGATCATCTGGTGAATTAAACTTCATAGTTTATCAGTTATAATCATCACATGATATTATGAGATATGACCTTATCTAAATCAATGCTATTTAGGTGAAGGAACCCGAACTTAGATGATAATAATAATAATAATAATAATAATGTATATTTAATAAAGCGCCCTTACTAGCAGGAGCCATTCAAAGGCGCTGTACAAATAATATGTAATATAATAATACTCCAAATAATATGTCTGTAAAAACCCTGTAATGATTTAAAAGATAATTATTATTTATCTATGAAAGCGACATTAAATAGATTATATTAATTCATTAGCAGTGATTTTCTGAAACACCCGCTTAAAGAATTGTTTCTTTTACCTGAAATGATGAATATATTCACTATCGTTTCACTAATTCATCACTTCAGCCTGTGTTCAGTTGAAAATACTTGTCTGAAATTGATTGTGACTGAAATTATTATAGATTTAATTATTTGATTGTGGATGAAGATATAGTCAAACCTGCTCTTAATGCCACCTGTCTGGCAGTGCCACCTGCCATTAAGCACTACCCTTCCAAAGTCCAGATGCAAGTCTCATTCAGATTGACCTGTCTAGAGCCACCAGCTGCCCGATGCAGCCATACACCATAGTATCAGGGTCCCTGGCCAACAATATTACATGTCAAGCAACCGCCAGTTGCAATAATTTCATTGAGGATTTATTAGCATGATTGAACACTAACTGTCATTGGCCGAACATCACCAACATATTGACCAATGATAGCTCTTTGTGTGTTATGTCTCCGACAGTGTGTATGACGTTTTGTGCTGACAGTGTCTTGGCTAGTGGGCCGTTCTATTTGCATTGTTATGTAATTTCAACACCTTGATTAAAGGTAACTGCTGCTTGGATGAAACTGGTCTGATTTATCGTGCATCATGCAACAAAACCTTCCACGTGAAGGGAGAGGAAACTAGGTGGTAAGCAGTTTAAACTAAAGAAAGGCTCACTGTTGCGCTATGTGCCTCTATGACTGGTGAGAAGATCACGCCTCTTGTCATCGGTAAATCAGCAAAGCCACATTGTTTCAAGAACATCAAAATAAACTCCCTCCCCATCCAGTATCACAACAATAAAAAAGCCTGGATGGCCTCATCTATTTTCGATGACTGGATACGTTCCTTTGACAAACAGATGAAGTTACAGAAACGTAATGTTTTGTTGTTTGTTGACAATGCTCCCAGCCACCCACGTGCTACTTTGACAAATGTTAAACTGGCGTTCTTGCCTGCCAATACCACTTCTATGTGTCAGCCCATGAAGCTGAAATTTTATGCAAAACAACTGGAGTACACCATCAAGCAGCTGGCGATGGACACAACAACAGCTGGTCCCAAGATGTTGCAGACAGCTGGATGCTATATACTGGGATCTTCCAGTCAGAGATTTACTGGCTGAGAGTGCTCCACCTTACACGGCTAGTGATAGTGATAATAGTGACAGTGAATCAACATCAACATGGTCACAATCACATCTATCACTTGACAGAGAACAATGATGCATACAAGAATTAAGAACGTTTGCTCTGCATACTGGTAATGGAACATTCCTGGATAGCGTCATGGACCTACAGAATAGGAGTGTCACAATAAGGATGAATTTGTCACTAAAGCAAAGCGAGATAAATTATTTTTTTAATGTAATTAGATTTGTGTGTGTGTGTATATATATATATATATATATATTAGATCTGCATGCATATCTGTATAAAGTATATGTATGCATGAATAAAAATAAATGTTATGTACCTTATGTTGTTCAGTCACTGGAAATTCCACCTTTAACTAAGTGCCTGTGGTTCCACCTGTCTAGAAGCTCCACCTGTCCCTAAATGCCACTTTCGCGTTAAAAGCAGGTTTGACTGTATATTGTTTATGTATCAAATATTGAGAATATTTTCTTGAATAAAATGACTTTTTGAAACTATTTACCGGAATAAATAGCTATCAGCTTGGAATAGCTTACTTCCTGAATAGTTGGGGTTCTGATGGTGCAGTGGTTAGAAATAGAATACTGTACTCCAAACCTCTAGGTTGTAAGTTCAGATCTGGCGGTTGCCTGTATTTGTGAGATATGTTCCCCATGGCAGATAGCCCTGTGGCCATATGTCCCAGATATGTCCAGCACCAATGCTAAACAACTCAACTTCTGAGGAATCATAGTTGCTTATGTTAGTCAGTATACTAAGGAGAACCTTTTTATTCACAAACTTCTTCATGTTGGCTTTACATTATCAACCGTCAGTTTTCTTTTTCATACAACAGGTCCTCGAGCTGAGAATGTAGCCCTGTTCCAGACCAGACTCGATCCAGTTCTAGAGCTGATTCCATGGTAAGAGAGTTGATGCCTCATCTCTTTGAGGTAGATTTCTGTGAAATAAATATTTCCTCGTGTAATACTTCGGACAAAGTCTGAAACCTGTCAGAACAATCTTGTGCATTGCTGTCACTGTCCTTGATTTCATCAAATGTGCATCCAGCGGGCAGCAAAACACATTGTTTGTCAGTATATTGCTTCGTTATATTTATGTTTTAATAACAACTTTAAACAACACACTAAAGATATACGTAAGGCCCAGTTTTACTCTCTTTGGTTGCTTCGACTAAGATTTTGTGTGTGGATTTAATTAGTTTTGTATTGTGGAGGAAATTTTTAATTGTATCAAGTTATAAATTAAGAGGCAACGTCATAGTGATCTTCCAGATACAGTTCTATGATCCTGAATAATAGGCCTAGGTTTGTTGTGTCGCATTGGATACCTTTAGCTGGCTGTTGTCATAAGATGCAGATCACAATGGGTAGGGCTGCCAAGATGAAATGATAACATGTTAAACCATGTACATTATACCTCAGCATCATGTTGTGTGTGTGTCCTTATAGTTCATATCTACTGTTTGTGATCAGCTTTAGGCTTTAACGGTAGCATAATATCACTACCGTAAAGTGAATAGTATTTTGGACATTTAAATGGTATTTTTTCTAGAATCAAATATTATGCTTTTCCTAAAGTCTAAAACTTGCCAATGCTCTCACTGTTTAATATGTATATCATTTGCCTGATAATATATGTACAGTGTCTCACTGTATGATGATCTATGTACAGTGTCTCACTGTATGATGATGTATGTACTGTGTCTCAATGTATGATGATGTATGTACTGTGTCTCAATGTATGATGATGTATGTACAGTGTCTCACGGTGGATGACTCTCATTTCTCTCTTAGTGGCTTTATCCGAGGCCTCAGTGGTGAGATTGCTCATCAGATCTGTTTCCAGCCGAGATTCTTAGAAGGTGCCTTACTTACTGTGGTGAGTTTATGATTCGATTCAATTATCCAGCATCTGGGGGGGGGGGGTCCATGGTCTAGTTGGTAGGGCATTGGACCACAGATCACTACCACCTGAGTTGAAAGCTCGGCATGGGCATATCTGAAGGGTGTTTCATCTTTGACTTCCTTCGTTACCTTTTTAGCCTACCCGGATGTGCACAAAAGTGGCCATAAAGCATCAATCATCATCATCAATTATCCAGTATTCAAACCGATCTGGTCTTTTATCTCAGTGATTTACTGATGTCTGCTTAACCGATTTCTTACATGTTCAAAGCCAAGATCAAATCCCCAGACAGTTATATTGTATAGATTCCAATACGTGTATAACGTACAGAATGTTGGCTTCGGATACATAGTTCATAATTCCCACACTAGATTCCAGTTGTTTTTAAATCAATTGGATTATTAACTGCTGAGTTTGGTAAAATGTAATTGGCTGACTTACTAAATTGGGGCTTTTCAGTTCAACGGATGAGGACCTTTTATGTTTGGGCGATTTTTAAAATTAATTCGTATTATAAATATTTAAAACTATTTTTAGCATAAAGAGTGCACATTAAAATTATTTATCTTTGTGGTGTTAGTGGTAAATAGATATTTTTTTTTACTTATAATTATGTTAATTGGTTTTGTTCGCGATTATTTGTTGTTGCAATTAAATATACAGCCATTTTTTTGAGTAAACGTTTTGTATGCCATAATACCATCACTATTTTGCATATAATGAAGTTCCCAATTATAGGATTATAATCTACGTGGAGGATTATTTTATGTACGTCTTCAACATTAGTGCCGTTTTTGCTGTTTTATGGAAAACTTTGGCTTAAGTTTTAAAATGTACTTCACTCGGATTAATTACATGGATTAGTCTTGGGCATTATATCAGAATGATTTGATATTATTTTAGTACAGTTTATTGAAATGCTTTCTCGTGTTCTTCTCATTTAACCAATTTGATTAAAAGTCGATTGTTTTGATATATTTGTAGGTGTGGTCATCAGGTCGGGTGGCATATATTCCCTTATATTTTATCAGTCGAGCTCACCTTGACCCAAGCAAGCTTTATCAACATAATTCTACAAATGGCGGTACGTTCAGCGGGTTGCTGTTTTCAGCGGATTAAACCTATCCATATTTTTACATGTGACAGAGGTATGTTTGAAAGATTGTACTGTGATGTGTCATTATGTTAATAAATATTGAATATTTTATGCAAGCTTTCCATAACATGATGTAATATATCCTGTGCACTGAAGTGCACACACACACACACACACACACACACACATTTTTTGTGTATGTATGTATATGTGATATGTATATTGTGTGTGATGGGAGTACTGTTCAATCAACCTGTTAAATGTCAGTTATGTTAATAGCATATAGTTCCCTCTGCATAATTACATGTCTAAAATTATTTTTCTAAAAAGACATTCATGTAGTATTATTCAGGTTTGATATATTATTGCTTACTCAGATTATTGTGTGCATATACTTATTTAAAATAATCTTTAAAATTTTTTTACAACTGTGTTAAATCTTTGAGACAACATCACCTTTAGCACCAAAAGGAAATGCTATATATCATTTATTATAGAAAAAGAGATAGTTTTGTAAAAGGAAAACTTTCAAGCTTTGTTTTGATAATAATAATTCAGGTAGTTGGAGGAAATAGTTCTTATGATATAATATCAGAACCTCTCAAAATTAAAAGAGATTCTTCAGAAAATGTCCTGAATAGTTTATCAATTATGTATTTTAGTGTCATTAATAAAATTACATTTCTGGGAAAGACAGATTCCTTTGTCGCCCATCTTCCTCGGTGTTTCATAACTTCATGTAACAAAACGATAGCTCATTTGCCTTTCTCTGTTCCGTTGACACACTCATTACCCCGGTAGGTTAAACTGATCATTCAATTAAACTTGTTCGTATGTCCTCCAAATCTATAGTGCTTGTATACTCCTTTCAGTTATTCAAACGTTATTGCTTTCTGCTGTAAGCCTGTCACATAATTGGTTTGGTTTGATTTATGAGCATATACTCTCGACCATAAAGTGTGAATTTATTTTAGGTTACAGGATAATCAAAGTATGAGTGTGAATTGGAATATTTGGGAATTTTATTGCCGATAATTATTATTAAATGTCATACGTAATTGATAAATAGCCTAAGATTCTTATTTATTTGAGCCAAGTATTGATTCAATCCTAGGTTTTTATTGTGCTCTCTAAATTTGTACAACAGCTTAAATATTGCAAAATTTCAAGCAGAGCTGGAAGGAGAACACCAAAATCATATTATGATATATTATCTTTGTATCTGGAAAAAGAAGCAAAGCATGGGTATTGATTGGTCCAAAATTCTAATAGGGCAAACTTTGATAAATGGTTTACTAGAGGTTGTCTCGATATTGACAAATATTAATTTTTGATGTAACAATAATAGGATTATGGCTAACACCAGTTATTACTGCGTTCCTTGGCAACATGAGCTCGGTGTTAAATGAATGCAATTGTGTAACAGAGTTCCGAGGCGTTCACGTATGTAAACAATCCATTAATAAAACCGATAATATTCAATATAATTCTTGAAAGGCGCCTCCGTGGTCTAGCGGTAGCGTGTTGGACCACAGATCACTATCCCCGGTGTTCGAATCTCGGCGTGGGCATATCTGAAGGTTGTTTCGTCTTTGACTTCGCCTCATTACCTTTGGAGGTCGCTCGGCCCATTTAGCCTACCTTGTGCACAAAGTGGCCGTAAAACATCAATCAACTCGATAGAATTTTTGAAAGGAAATGATGCTTTGGTGTGGCTTTAGTTTATTTTAAAACAATTATGCCACACGTGCGGCGTTTAGGAGAAGAACAATAGTACATTGTATAAAGCTGGAATACAGATAATCGATAATAAATCAATACAGCTATCGCACCGATAAACGCTTATAACTATCTAAATAATAGAGATAGTTGAATTTTAGCAGTTGATACCTTGTCAACGTTAAGCCAACATCGGTTTGATTTTAACCCCCCTTCCCTATATGAAAAGGTGAAAAACAATAATTATCAAATAATTAAAATGTTTATTAGATCTTACGTTTTGTTTTTTACAACATTAGTTGTCGACCTAATCTTCCAGAAATTGTATTATTAGTTAAGTGAAACAGAATCTACGATTGTATTTAAATCTAATGTCTTCAGCGGCGGAAATGAGTCCTACTTCCCGGTGACGGATGCAAATACGTAACAATGCCGGTAATACAGCGTCTTGTCTTTAAAGGCACCGTGTCCATAATGCATGAAGGATGACGAAGGTGACAGAATTATATGCCCTTTTTCCAGCATTAACCACCTTCTTGTGGTCTTTCTTACGTCGCCTTGGCCCTTGTAACCTTTTATTATCGCCACCGACCTGCTGTTTGTTTCTTGTCGTTGTCACTGTCGTTGTTACGTTCATCCTTCTGACACTGTGTGTCGTGTAAACGGTCGTCACCTCGCGGTCGACAACTGGCGCCGGTGCAGTACGTCTATACGGTGGTGCCCTCACTCGGGGACGAATCGAGCCGCGTTGGTCATAATTTCTATTTCGGTCTTTGAAGAATGGCGTCATCCCTGGAGCGAGTAGTTAGAGTCAGTGAGAAACATTATAAGATAAGACGTTTATTACATTGCAACTAGAAGTTGAAAGGTACAAATAAATAAATAGGTACAGGTTAAAAGCGAAGACAAAACCTTAAATGTAAAACATACTACTGCAGTCTTGCAAATTGCAGACAATAACATCGGTTTTGTCTCCAAGTACAATATGTGGACTAAAACCATTTGCGACATAAAACCTGACTACTTGTTTTCATTGGAAGTCATAATGGAGAGTTCTTGTAGTCGACAACATATAATTAAACCTATGACTACTTTTCTGTGAGTCTGAATAATCGGGAACATAAAAGTTCTCCCCTTCAATGTTGTGATATCCGCACGATGTATTGCATCCTCATGAGGAATGCCGGAAAATATAGTTTTCATGGCAGGTCGCTGGATGAGTTCGAACAAGGCACTTTGTGTCTTATTTAGTCCTGGGTGCCACACAGGGGCCGCATAGTTTGATAACTCTATTGTCATGGGTGAATCGTACAATCATCTCCTTGGTCTTGGATGTGTTAACATTCATCTTATTTGTTTCAAACCAAGAGGATACATAGTCGAGACATGACTGTATCTTACTCTGCTCGGGGTGCATGAACGATTCAGAAGGCGTGGCATCATTGACAAATTTGTGAATCCAACATGAAGTTAACATATTGCTAACAAAGAAAATCAATGCCATTGGGCCAAACCATGTTCCTTGCGGAATCGATCCGTTCATGTGCACCCAATCCGAGAGGTCATTGCGGATTCTAACACGCTGTTCGCGATCCTGAAGGAATGCACAAATCCAGCTGACTAAAATATCTGGTACATTGCACTTCGTTAGTTTCTTCACAAGTACATTATGGCAGACATGGTCGTACGCCTTGGAAAAATCAACCAGCAATATGCGTACCGTTTCATTATGTTCAGTCGCTGTAATCCACTTGTGAATCATATCTACCAGTGCATGAGTAGTATACCTTCCTTTTTTCGCTCCGTGTTTGCTTACATCTATTGAACTAGATATGCAATCCTACACCTTGGACCCAATGAAGAACTTACTGAGCACAACTGTAAGCGATATTGGCTTCAAATCTGTACTTCTCTTCACTGATGGGTTTTTCTTTGGGATTAGGCATATATCAGCACTCTTCCATAGCTTAGAGACGTGACCTTCAGGGAGACTGCTATTGAAGATTGCAGATATTGGTCCTGCTAAGACAAGGGCAAAATCCAGTTGGGTAAGCCATCTGGCCCAGTTGTTTTGTGTATTTTTATGTTGGGCAACTGTGTTTCCACATCCGCTGTTTTGATAATATAGTGATCTGGAACGAACTGTGACTGGATATGTGGTATAAGTGAGGGATTCAGTGGATCTAGGTCCTCCGAAACAGAGTATCAAAACGTATTAATTGCGTTGCCAGGTCTGGTAGAGAGCCTTCACATTGTGAATTGGCCATGCCTTGTAATGGGCCCGCGTTAGACTTGTTAATACCAAGCATCTCTTTGGTCGCTCTCGACCACTGCCGTGTGTTATCAGTTTTTAATTGTTCCACTTTTTTCCTGTAGAATGATGACCTCAAGGTTTGAGCAGCACGGTTTACCTTGTTGTGATATCGTGCATACAGGACATTGTTTCCAGATATCCTGGCATATTATTGTTTTTGAATTAATTATTTGAGTCCCTGTGTAACCCACGGTCTATCAGTCATGGTCACTAAATTTCTTCTAAACGGGAAGTATGTATTGACCAGCTCAGTCATGATGGATTGGAATACATCAAATTGATCCTGACATATCTTCGTGTGGTATAGGTGTTGCCAGTTTGTGTTCTTCAAGGCATCAGCAAATAACACTTTTGAGTTATGATCACGCACACGAATCTGCCGGTACTCTTTGTGCTGAGGTGTGTTTGGAAGCTGTGGATCAGGGCGGCATAGTACAACACGATAGTCCGACAAACCCATAGGACTTGATACAGTTGGTTCGGAGTACAGTTTGTGCATATTCGTAAGGATCTTGTCCAGTATCCTGTCTTTACGTGTCACCCTGGTAACAATTTGCTTTAGCATATAGCATATAAGTTCGGAGTCAGACAATTGGTTCGTGTCCCCCTTCAATGAATAACCCTGTATGAGGATGTTCCTCATAATATGATCCATGTCGTTGTGTATATGTACCAGCATAGCCCTTACTCCATCTTTAGGTGGAATATATATAGCACCAATGGTGATATGGGTATATCTACGTGGCATTCTAGGTGGTCTCGACGTAATCCATAACGCTTGAAAGCCCTCATCATGCAGGTCGTTCCAAATTATATATGGGATGGTGCTGCTGATGTAACATAGAACACATCCACCTTAGAGATATTTCGGCAATTTGATACCCGTCTATGGATATGGGCTCATCTGAGGCGTCATTATTTAGCCAGGATTCAGTCACACAGGCATAGTCTACATTGCGACATTGTGACATGAGTATTGATAGTTCGTCAATTTTGGCATTTGTGTTTTAAATGGTAGGCAGGTCTTGATTGGAAACATATTCATGGAAAAGGGGGACTAGAATAAATACTTGTATCAGCGCGATTAGTTACTAACACCGGGAATTTTTACATGTCACGTGATATATCCTGGTCTAATTCGTAATGTAGTCAGTAGTCTCTATTATAACTGTAGCACCAATTGTTCCTGTGGTATAAATGTGTTGAGATGTACTGTGATGTATTGTTATTTCCCTAGTTTAAAAATATTCATATCTATGGAGCTGGACATATTCTTATTTGAGTTAATGATAAAGAAACAATGTGTGTGCGTGCGTGTGTTTGTTGGAGTATGCGCGCGCATTTCACACACAAAAACTATGCACAGGTAGAAAACATGAATTTGTTGAATTAAAAGACTTTAAATCATGCCTTGCACAATTAGGCAGGCAGTATCGACGCATCTTTGTGATGCCTATTTTAAAGTTAATTTCAAAATGGTAGTAGGGGCGCCTCCGTGGTCTAGCGGTAGCGTGCTGGACCACAGATCACTACCACCCGTGTTCGAATCCCGGCGTGGGCATATCTGAAGGTTGTTTCGTCTTTCAGTTCGTCTGCTTACCTTTGGAAGTCGCTCGCCCATTTAGCCTACCTTGTGCACAAAAGTGGCCGTAAAACATCAAATCATCATCATCAAAATGTTAGTAAACGCTCCGTCAAATGTACTACCATCATGGTTGATTAAACACAACAAGAACAACAGTCTATTGGATGGTTCAACTGAGTATCGTCCCTAAGTTGTTTCTCATAATATCACATTAAATTCAAGATCTCCAAATATAAGATCATTTGATCAAATATTTGACCTTTCAACAAAGACAGGTGTTTATATTGAATGTTGACTACCATGAGAGTTGCTGTTTCTCGGTGAACTTGAGTTGAGTTTCTTGGCTTAAGACTGACAAGTTTTATATGACGATCGCGAACAAATTAGTACACATCATCTGTAGCTATGTTTAACATCGACCATCCACTGTTCGGAGGTGATGTAGTACTATGTTACCCACCTGTAGGTGCCGCTATGAAGTCGTTACAGCCATCTGTCACACAACAGCGTACCTTTGTAGCGGTCGTGTTAACGAACACCGGACATTGAGGCAGACAAGTCTTCACAACCTGATACACTAGACCTTGTTTGTATGTTTCTATCATACAAGCTTGCTCCTTAAAAATAAAAACCTGAATAAAACACTACGTTATAGGTCGGAGATCTTCCTCGCCTGAGTCCCTTTAGTGCAGTTGTTAAAGGTACTGCGATGCAAACTTTCACATTCGGGGTCTAATCCTAGTATTAGTTATATAATTGCGAAACTTTTTATGTGTCCCAGGAATCGCCCACGAGGAAGTAAAGCAAAACACATCTCTCTCTTCATACTTGCGAACGTATGCCTTAAAATAATATTAACGATTTGTTGTAGCTGCGTGGTAGAGTGATGGATTAAAAAGCGAACGGTCGCCAGTTCGAATCTATTACGACCTTCTCTTTGTTTGTGCTATTTGAGCAAGAATACGTTCTAGTTATGTTTCGGTGTAAACAAAGCGCTTTAGAGCAACTCAGATTGATTAAGGCGTTATATTAAAGATGATATTACGTTTTATTGATTGCTCCAGTAATAAATAGGTACTCGGTTAAAGTTAGTGTAGTAAACAACCAAGATATTAAAGACACATAGCATTGATTTGTCAAGTTGAAGCAAAATATATATATATATATATATATATATATATATGCACACGTTTGGGTATCCGATAAATATGTGTTTATATTTTTAAGTCAAAATTAATATGCGGTTATTTGCGCTAACCAAAATGTAAAACCCCTAAAGTTTTATTTATAATATGCTCGTTACATATAGCATGTGTATTTAATTCTCTCCTATTCTATAATTCTAATCATATACAGTTACTGGTTGTATTTATATCTTACCTGAGGTTGTCGACATTTTACTGGTCCCGGGGAGTTACATATTTTGTTAGCCGCTTCGTATCCAACCACAGACCTGATCTCACAGACGTAACATGATAACGGCAACGCTGTTGATAAACAGTATAATATATGTTATCGCATATATATATATATATATAGTGTGTGTGTGTGTGTGTGTGTGTGTGCGCGCGCGCGCGTGTATTACGACTAGTTATAACGTGGACAATGATATAATCCACACCTTTAGTCAAATCCAGAGCAGTCACCAAAGAGTTCCTTGCCTTGCCATTACCGTATAGCCAGCAATGGCCACCAACTGAACCGGACAAATAAGCTTTCCGACATCAATCTATAGACATGCGGAGCTATTGTTATAGTACCGTGACTGTTTTTATTTGTTGGTCTTTATCATATTTTATCTATTTTGATAGCTATCATTACTCAGGTCAAACAGTTTTGCTATGAACGCTGCAACTCGTATTCTGGATCTCAATTAAGAATGATACATCCGAAGTAAGTAACGGCCGATGTGGATGAAACATTATAATGCTGACCGCATAATAAAAGAAAAGTACACCCGTTCCATAGTTAGGAAATTAAAATTCATTATTTATTTATCATGATAATAATTACACTTAATGGTATTACAAACAAATATTATTAAACTAGTGCGTTACGATGGTGTACATTAGTAACGTATTTATATAGATTTATATATACAGCAGTTTACGTACTACATATCACCTGTATATGTTATACAATACGATCAATATTAACCTGTTTTATTCTATATTTGACTTACCAATATTATTATATAACGGGTCCATATCATCCAAGAGCCTACAACATACTTTCTTAAACATGTTTATTTATAATAATAATTATTATAAAACTTACAATGCAAAGTTCGTCAACAAATGATCAGATGGAGCGGAAACTTAAGAAGAATAAACAAGTCTGAAAAGGTTTTCAAGTGGTGACGGAAAGAAACTACGCTATTTGATGACTTAACATGTTTAGGGAGTGAATTCCAAAGTGTAGGGAGAGTAACTGAGAAAACACGAGCCCCAGCATGAGTTTTAACCCTAGGAACAGACAACAAGTGAAAACCAGACGAACGGAGCTGTCTGGGCTTGGGTACAAGAAAAAGCATGAAAATAGATATGAAGATTCTCCGGAAGATAGAGTTTGATAGGCAATAGTGCAGAGTTTGAAAATGATGCGAGATTGAATACGGAGCCAGTGAAGAGATTTCAGAAGTGGGACGGAATGGAAAAACCCAGGAGACCGTGTGACAACCCTTGTTCAACTGCTTTGATATTCAGCTTTTCTTTGTTAATTAGAAATACCAGAACTTGAGATATATATATATATATATATATATATATATAAACGCATATATCTAATTAATCTTTGCTTTCCGTTCTAAGCTAAAGTCAGAAGGGCGAACCTACAGAGAAATTGAGTCGGCCTATTGACTAAAGAGACTGATAAATATTTTACAGCATTGATAAGAATCTGATGGAAAGTAATCAAGAATAGATCCGTTGCAATGCTTATACGTACTATTATAATATATGCAAATAGGTTCACCATATCACTTTTTATTTTATTTTACACTCGAGTGAATTATTTTTTGTTATCGGCATGTCAAAACTCGCGAGTAAAGCACTCGTGCGCAATTTATATACCATAAAGGATTCATTAAATACTCTAAGCTAATACACAAAACTGGTATCTCTCCTAACTTACCTGGTTTTATAATAAATGAAGATGTCACGAAGATAAAAACGAAAATAAGAGACATTTTCCTCCAAACCAAACAAAACCGTCTATGTACAAGAATGAGATAAAACATCGTCCATTGTAACGGCTGCTGTATTTAAACACACACACGAGAACCACATTGTATAACGGTGGTAGCTAACATATGTGACATGCTAGCCCACGTACTGTACCCAAACACGAACCGGCCTACTATACTTGCTGCTGTTATGAACTACAGAACCTTATCCACTTTTACCTGTCACACACACACACAACATGCGTTACCTGATGAATTTAGGATAACAATCCTTGTAATTAAATGTCATTCGCGATCTATCCATAAGAAATGATATCAGCACACTCTGTACCAATTATCAATTATATTTATAAAATACCTGTCTTTATCAGTGGTTTTCTGGTGCCTACATTGTACACAGATACATATTGGGAACACACTGCTAATGATAATAAAGTGATAATTTCCAGCACTGAGTGGGTGTACCTATAGTATGATCCCAGGATGGATCTTAATTTGTAGTAGACCGAAGTGAAGATGGATATGTACTAAGTTTTCTTTCGGTGAATGAAATAAAAATTCTATTTTGTCGATGTGGCATAATTTTCCTCTTTAACAAATGATAATTCTGTGTGTTTATTAAATTTTGATTGTGTAATATGTTTACTTCAGATGTCAGATAAACGTTAACGGAGACTAATACAGCCCTGTGTTATCTGAGAAACCTCTCGTCAATGTCATAGTGGACTGATACCTGTTTCGATGGAAGTGTTCGGGGCGCCTCCGTGGTCTAGCGGTAGCGTGTTGGACCACAGATCACTACCACCCGTGTTAGAATCTCGGCGTGGGCATATCTGAAGGGTGTTTCATCTTTAACTTCGCTTCATTACCCTTGGGAGTCGCTCGTGCCATTTAGCCTACATTGTGCACAAAAGTGGCCGTAACACATCAATCATCATCGATGCACGAGTTCTCTTACACGTCTCGCTATACCCTTTCTTTAAAAGAAACTTGTATATAGTTCTTCATTTGCCCTCTGTCTATCTGGAGTTGCCCTCTAAAAACACAACAGTATCACTAAACGACCCATGTGCACAATTGTGTAAGTATTTTCTATCATGGGCCTCGGGCCTCTTAAGTACACAATAAATCTTATCAATTAATAATGACAGATATCGTCACTGAACATATAATAATAATCACAATCATAATAATATTTATATCTATATTGTGGATATTATTTGATGAGTAAGAAAAACAAAAGAACATCGGATGAGGGTTTATATTTTCCTCGTGACTAGAGTGTTTAACACGAGGAGAGACAAGATATGATAAACTCACATTTGTGCAATTGTCTGCCAGATTCTTTTTTCTTTTTGATGATTTTCGTGTTCTTTTGTTTGTTTGTTCGTTTTCTGAATAGAAATACTTCTTTTTATTAACAATACCGGCCTCTAGTCCCAGTACGACTACTTAGTATATCAGTCACGATTGACTAACTGTATAACATTTCATATACATTTAAAAACATTATTCGGCCCATTTAGCCTACCATGTGCACAAAAGTGGCTGTAAAACATCAACCATCATTATCATCATTTAAAAACATTATCGATCAAATACAAGAAAGGCAACATATTATATATTCCGAATTCACATCGATTAGAAATTCCATTTTATTTCACAGATAAATGTCTATATCCTGGAGTTAGTATGTAGTGGATACAAGTATATATCTAAATTTGTCTAAACATGGACCCGTGGCCTGGCAATACATGAAACTTATACCAAATAAAAGTACTTACGAGAAATGCGTCGTACTTTGCTGTAACAAATGCCAATTACCAAAGAACAGTCAGATATATACTCATACAGTCTTCTAAAAGTCCCACTACATGCACCATTGTAACTATTATTCTGCGTAGATATAAACAAGGCGTTCGAGAGCTGTTTTGAGAACACAACTTATCATCCCACGTTTTATATCAATTCATTATCTATACATTTAAAAGTTTTCAATATATCGGTGACACGCGTCGCGCATAAGACACTCATTTCCGCACTACAGTTGGAGTCTTTTGAATAAAATAGTGCAATTTAACAATCAGCCGTAACATGGTATCATTCTAAAAATGAATAATTTCATATTGTTTTGTCAAAACAAGCTCCTTGATCTCGCATATCTAGAACTAGATGCAGGACATATTTCTCTAGAATCGAATGACAGATTGCACCTTCTAAAACCGGAAAAGGCCAACATCAACGATCTAAATTACCATAAAATCAGGATTTTTACTGAGTTATATATATATATATATATATATATATTATAGCCAATTAATGAATAAGGTTGGTTGTGCCGAACTATATTCCGAATTGAGACACAACCCGATTTTGAGTGTTTCAGACATCGTGTCATCGGTTTTCGGTACATAACTTCATGTAATAAGTAACCAGTCAGCTAAAAGGTAAAAGAGAGAGAGGGGGGACTCTAAGATTCAGTTTGTCGCTCGCCATATGCTTCTTGGCAAATTGCTGCTCAAACATCTAGAAATATATCGTCCATCAGCCAGTTCGTCACATGATGATGACTAATTAGTCCAGAAGAGGAAGGTCGATGCGCCAATTGCTGTCTATCGTGTATCCAATGTATTTGGATACAGTTTTGTGATGCCCCATGGTTACACCAGAAAACAGGGTCATATCAGCCAATGGTCAGGCACCTAGACTTTTAGACACCGACGGGCTCCCCTCGGGTAATTTAGTTAGGGTATATATATATATATATATATATATATGGACAGATACATATGTACATATATCACGTTATTTTAAGCAGTGGAGCTCTAGGGCGCTGGTAACAGTGCCAAAACAAAACTAACGGGTCCTAGTTCCTGCGGGCCCCTAGTGAGCCTAGACTTCAGGATAGTCAGCCTTATGTATAATATAATAAAAACCCCTGAATAAAAAAGGGTTAGGGTTAATTGACAGTAATTGACACACATACAAATGGTTATTAGAATAAGGGTTAGGGTTAATTGACAGTAATGAACACACATACAAATGGTTATTAGAATAAGGGTTAGGGTTAATTGACAGTAATGAACTCACATACAAATCGTTGTTACAATATGGCCACTAAAATTGAAAATATTACAAATGGCGGCTAGACAGCTATGCCGTGGTTTGAGAGTAATTAACACACATACAAATGGTTGTTAGAATATGACTACTGCAATTGAAAATTTGTGTTTGGCCTTATATAGTTATATTTTCAAAGACTATATATTAAATTCACATATAAACCATCCTTTTCAAAATAACCGCTGACATTCAGGGGGTTTGTCCGGGTTTCGTTTATGACAGTGCGTCATTCTAAACAATGGACTCGGTGTTAACATCATATATTCTGGTTGCTAATTGATGCCTGGCTAGCCAGTACAAGTTCGTGATGGCAGTATACACGAACATGCTGCAGACAGTGTCACGCGAGTAATGTACAGACACGTACGCCGACCACCCATACGTGCACATATACGTAGATCGAGACTATAACACACGTTTATAGTGTTCACACAAATATCGTAAACGTTTATAGTTCACTTGTACAAACTCTCCTATCAATCAGCGAATCACAGCCATCGTAACTGTATCAGTATCTAATGATGGTAGTACAACGATCCCTGATTGGATCCTTTATAGTATAATATACATAAATATTTTCTTATTTATATGTGTGCTGTTGTGTGGTGTGTGTGTGTGTGTGTGATGTTTATAATTACGCTGAAGACAATACGTAGTATATATGTTGTTAAGGTAACAATTGGAAAATGTTTCATTTGTACTGATTGCATTAAAAAAAAATATAAGATGAAGGTCAACACGGAGAAGTTTCAATATATTGTATTTGATAAGCCTCCAAATGTAGAAAATAGTAACGTTATAATTGTAAATGATGTTGTCATAAAATCAGTCTGTAGTCAAATTGTTGGTGATAACTGTTGATTTTAAATTGCCTTTCTGTGATCATATGTACGATCGAGTTATGTTCCAAAGATGGACAAAAGTCCAATGTCTTAGCGCGATTGGTTGTCAACATATGACCGCGAGCCAAAGATGTCGCTTTTATTTATTTTATTGTATCCCAATAAAAGTTTTGTCCCATTATATGGTATTTCTGTAAAAGGGCGGACACATCAAAATAGAAAACATATATTATCGTGTTATCAAATATATATGGATTTTAGGGCCTCATATACAGGACTACGTGAACGTTCTAAGAAATTGTATTGTAGGTAAATAGGCTAAGAATAATTGTATGTGAAATATTTAAATGTATCATGAAGTAAAATCTCAGATATCTACACAAGTTGGTCATTTTATGGAGAAAAACGTGTATAATACAAGAGATAGCGTGAAGTTGGAAAATTCCAGCTGTTAAATGTGGAGATGATGATGATGATTGATGTTTCACGGCCACTTTTCTGCAGATGGTAGGCTAAATTGGCCGAGCGACCTACAAATGTAATGGAGCTAAGTCACGGATGAAACACCCTTCAGATATGCCCACGCCGAGATTCGCACACAGATGGTAGTGTGGAGAAAAACCTTTTTTTATTAACGTATTATTATATGGAACGAATTATGTGATTATCTTTGTGATCTAATTTTATGTATCCATTTTTAGTCATGTTTAATTTTGTTTGCATGGTTTAAATAATCTGTAAGATTCTAGTCCTTCATCTCATCAATAGTTCCATCTCATTTTTATCATCTCGGTCAATAGCAATTCTGCTAATGTTTCGTATTATATCAAACTTACGGATTATAAATACAGTTATATATATATATATATCATGGGCAATATTATATATATATATATAATTATAGATGTGTTACTAATTTTTGTTTCCTACGGTTCATTAATTTCTATTTCATCATTTATTTGTTTTCTATGTTCTGTATCCATTAGTTCACTCTCAACACGGTCGCTCCAATGGCGCTGTGGTTAGAGTATTGCATTACCAAACTATACAGGCTCTGGGTTCGACTCTGATACGTATCTGTGTTTCGGGGAGGTTTCCCCAATAAGTCGCCCATCGGCCATATGTGCCTTGCGTGATCAGCGTGTAGGGTATGGTTAGACTGAAGATTCACTTTTAGTCTAACTACTGAGAGAGAGAGAGAGAGACGGTGTAAAATAATAGTTCTATTGACGAATCTTGATCCAGTTCTCCTTTTATTTCTAATCCACAAATCGACATTACATTTTAATGTCAAATATTTTTATATGCATGACGTGGGTATATATATATATATATATATATATATATATATATATATATACAGAGAAAGAGAGAGGGAGAGCCATTTGTGACATATAATATCAAGCAAGTTTGCTTTTATAAAGGGTATGCATTTTAGTTTTTGGCACAAAAACACATTACAGGACGCGATATATTGGTAATTAAATTAAAATAAATGACAGACTGATTGGTATTACGTATCACTCCTTCGTTTATCGTACTGATATGCCAATAAAACAAAGGAATCACAATTAATATTCCGCTAAATTAATTGAATGATTAATAGGGTGACATATAATCTATAGGGACGCGTAACACGATCACATAAATCACTTCACAGACACAACTATAACAGTCGTTTGAAACTCTTCCCAAAGTCTACCCCCGCAGGACGACCTTATTACAACATCATGGCAGTGTATAGTATATAGCTGTTTGGTATCAAAGTTGGCTTTATGCTAAAATTGGTTGCCAAAAATGTATAAACGGGAATTGTTTAATAGAGTTCAGAAGTGATCCTGCCTTCAGATTTGGAATCCTTGGAAATTCCCCCTCCCGCAAGTATTCAAGGCTCACAGTAACGTTGTCGCATTCTTCGTAAGCTATCTTCCCAGCATGATGGCGGGAACTCCATCTTGTATCACATTAATTGTCTTTTCACAATCCGAGAGTTAACTTAGTAGTAGATGAAGAAGAACAAGTAACCAGTTTTTCAGGAACTTCAAGAGATGTAACAATAGCAGTTGTACCCCTACTGGCATGGACACAGGCCAAATTGAGGCTGTGCTATTCTCACAATTTACAAACACAGCTCACTCCAGCCACAACTGCTGCTTTATCACATGCTTGGCCCCGACAGTCATTGATGGAAATTTGTCTTCTTCCCCAAATTCTCCAGAAACTCATTGCATCTTTCTTGTTGATATGAAAAATTCCCAGTAAAACCTCCTTTATTTCTACTTTTCTATTTGAATGGGCAATATCTGGAGTTCCGTCCAGAATTATGCTAAACAAATTGCATCCTTAGTTTCGGAAATATTAATTTCTTGATAATCGATTATTATATTTTGACTTCCGTTGGACAAGTAGGTGACACATTTGGGCTTCTTTTTTCCCTCTCTGCAAGTGTTCGGCTAAGATTACATATCATATTTGGCCAAACGTTTGTATTTTCACTGATTGCCTCCTCTGGCTCGGATAAACTAGCTAGTCCTTGTCCTCGATGCCTACGAAAGACCACAATCTGTTTTGCCAGAAATGATACAACCCCGACCATCGGTTCAATTGCGGCTTTCAATTTTATTTTCCGCAGAAATCTGCTGTTGAAGTTCAGCATCTATCGTAGTCAGGTATTCGCTGATTCAATGTTCTCCAAGTGGAGAAACCTTCTCCCTTGCTAAAGTTTGACATTGACGACCACTGCTTCTTTGAAAACAAAAACAAACAAAAAAACAATAGCATGCCTTCCGATGCGGTGAGTATAACAACCATTTCCTGTCCACAATTTCTCCGGTTGTAAAACTTTCTCAAACCACCTTCGGGTCCACTTCGTCTGGGCGCATGGGCCCCACTGCCCATTTAATAACAATTCTAAAATCAACAGTGCATTCGGTTTGTATAACGGAAATTAACACGCTATTTTCTTTATTACATTTCGAACACACGGGTACACCGTACCATCTGGCCTCCAGAATGCTGGTGGGTGCTTAAACGCAGCATCCGAACAAATAATGCCTGTGAGGGCTGGCATCGACGACTGAACTCAATATTCCACCTACACAACTTGCCATTCTACCAGCTAGTTAACTTGCTCCATCAAGAGGCCAGCTTTGTGGATGTGCAAGCATAGTTGATTGTTGAATAAAAATTGAAGCGGGTGCAACGCTTAAGATTTAAAACAAAATCAGCAAACAAAGATTATGTTGGAAAAAATTGGATGGAAAGGAGCTACTGCGTGACGTCAGCAAGATCTATAAACCGTGCACACGGATTTAAACTGTTACTGAAACTGTTATATATTTTAATGTTCTCGTCAATCTGTTGGGGTATTTTGGGTAATAAATTGAATTTTCACTATTTGGTAATACGCTGTAAATTGATCTATTTGGTAATAACTGAATTGTATTTTAACTAACTGACTGCGAATTAAACCACCTGCACCATGGATGTCCTTTGAAATTATCAATGCCAAAGTGCGTCGCCGATATTTAGAACGCATATGGAGGAAATGACGCCGATAACTTAACATGTCTAGCTAGATAGGACTTTTATAGGAACATGATTTCCAACAACAATGGCAATCTTTATCAACTCTGGAACTTCTGCTTCTCTGCTCGCTCATGATCACCCACATTCATTCTTCTTTCCCAGGTTCTGCTTCTAGTTGTAATATTGGTTTTGTACATCACCCTTGCACAGAGTTTAAACCAGCCTCAATTAGTGAAGTTTCTAAATTGATTTTATCATCCCCTAATAAGTCACGTGAACTTCATCATATCCCTACATTTCGGCTAAAATCTTGTCTTCACACACTAATTGTTCCAATTACTAAGATACTAAATTTATCACTAAGCTCCGGAGTGTTCCCGTGTTCTCATTTTAAACATGCCCATGTAATCCGCCTTCTTAAGAAATCATCTTTACCAGCCAATAATCTAAACAGTTATAGACCTTTTTCTAATCTATCATTCATATCTAAAGTATTAGAAAAAGCCGTATCTTGTCGTTTAAACGTTCACTTAAACTATAATCACCTGTCTAATGGGTTTTTTTTCAGTCTGGTTACAAACGATTTCACTCTACAGAAACTGCTCTACTAAAAGGGTTCATAACGACAGATCACTAAACATGGACACAGGAAAGGTTACAGCACTAATATTTTTATATTTATCTGCAGCTTTTGACACCATTGATTATTCTGTTCGCCTATATCGCCTCTCTGATTGGTATGATTTACCAAGCACATCACTTATCTGGATCCGCTCATTCTTAATAAACAGGTTTCAATCAAAAATAATAAGAAAATGTTTTTGAAAGGCAATACCTTTGTTTTGCGGTGTTCTCCAAGGCTCCGTTCTTAGACCACTACTTGTTTACTCTGTATACCACACCACTAATCTCACTTATTTACAGCCACAAATTAGACCATCATTTATATGCAAATGACACCCAAGCATACCTATCTTGATATACAGCAGACACCGATCTTTCCCTTAAACAACTTGGTGACTGTCTCAGTGATATCTCTAGCTGGATGACAAACAATCACCTTAGGCTCAATTCCAACAAAACAGATTTTACCATTATAGGTACATCCAGACAACACAGCAAACTTACTCATTTCTACCCTACGAACATTCTTAGTCATAGTATCACACCATCAGACACTGTACGTAATCTCTGTGTTACATTTGATAGCGATTTTAATTTCAGAAAACATAATCTCTGACATGTCGCTCCTGCTTCTATCATATTCGTGACCTTCGCTGTATTTGGCGTTATATTTCTCTTTCGATCGCCAAAACCATTGATACATCAATCATTACTAGTAGCCTTGATCACTGCAGTTCTCTTCTTTATAACATCGCATCTAAAGATATTCTAAAACTTCGGTGTGCTCAGAACTGCTTAGCTAGGGTTTGTCACACAGTCTCCTCGGTTTTCCCATTCTGTCCCACTTATGAAATCTCTTCAATGGCTCCCTGTTCAATCTCGCATCATTTTCAAACTCGGCACTATTGCCTATCAAACTCTTTCTTCTGGAGAACCCTCATATCTATTTTCCATGCTTTCTTTAGCACCCAAGGCCAGAGAGCTCTGTTCATCTGGTTTTCAATTGTTGTCTGTTCCCAGGGTTAAAACTCATGCTGGAACTAGTGCTTTTTCAGTTGCTGTCCCTACTCTTTGGAATTCACTCGCTGAACATGCTGAGTCATCAAATAGGATAGTTTCTTTCGGTCACCATTTGAAAATTCACCTTTTCAGACTTGCTTATCTTTCCTAGGTTTCCTTTCCATCTGATCATTGTTGTTGAACTTTGCCTTGTACCAGGACTATGAGTTTGCCCAACCCCTGTACTAGGTGCGCCACTGAGGTCGATTCTTTTCGAGGATAATGGCGCTATAGAAGTTTTGTAATTATTATTATTATTATTATTATAAAATAGGGGGCGATGGTTCCCGAAGGCGAACATAAAACGGGGCAAAATTAACTGTAATGTGAATGAAAACGATGGCAAATAGTCCAGTTCCCGCTCATGTATATGTGGAACATAGCTTTTTGGTATAATATTCAAATTACGACTTGTTAAGATCATACCCAGATACAGTTCCACTTGCATTCACTATCAAACTGCATATGAAATTAACTTGATTAACTCATAAAGACACTATTCAAGGATGCACCTAATGACTATATATGTTCATAGTAGTTTTTATATAGAGAATTCATTTTGTAATCTTGATGCCATGCAGGTTTGGTGTGGTGACGAGAACTCTTTATTGTTTTAGAAACAACTGCATGGCGAATGCAGATTACTGAATGACTCATAAGATAACTCAAGTCGTGGACTTCTCATGGGTGATATTGATGATGTTGAGGTTACATATACTCTGTGTATAGTGGGTTAGCTGGTGACTTTCCATGTTGACCAGTATGTGAACCATAATGGTGGTGATTTTCAGACTAGCATGAGGCAATATATGCACCCGGCTTGGTGATGGATTCAAAACTTTCTCATTTCTCCTGTATGTATTTCTCCTGAGTGGTGATGACGTGGGATCTTGGTGATAGTGCAATTCCAGTGATCACACTGCATTATTTGAGGTATTGTGGAGTTTTACTCGCACACTATCAACTATCTGGTATGGTTTTCGATATTTCTGTCACTAAATATTTATATTTATTATATTCACTAATCTTCCTTCGGAAACCAGATTTGGCTGTACTTAACACATTGATTGTGCTAACAATTTATCTCGGAGAAGTATGCTCATAATCATATGTATGTGCTGGTGATCATGCTACCTCATCTACAGCTATAGTCGCATTCCTGTACTGCAGTAGATAGATATGTGGATCGCTTCCCTCATCGTGAGCCTTTCTTAAGAATAACTTGACAATACCTATAAAAAAATTACAAACTATATCAGGAATTCTGTGGCGAGTATAAACAATGGCTTGAGTATTAGGCTAATTAATTTGAGCTTAATAAAGAAATCAGAGTACCATTTACTTTGAAGGCACATTGAAACTTTCTGTACAAATTAAGGGAGTGGCGTTAATTTATTCATGTGTATGTGTGTGCATGTGTGCTCACGCCCGCCCGTATGTGTGTCATGAGTGTGTCATCATCACACTACGATTTAACAAAGTCATACTTAAGATGATTATCCAAAAAAAAATCCTAATACTTATAGGTTCAATTTAACCCCACTACGAAGAGGTCGAAGTATTGTAAGGGCGAAATGTCTCGTTCCCAGAAACACAATGCTCCCTCACACAACGCTAACTAGGGATCAGTTATTTAGATGATCGTTAGAGACTAAATTTGAAAAGGTTCGTTTTGTGTTCCTGTTTGTAGATATTCAGTATTGTGGTTCTTTTTTCGTCGGACAAAACAAAGTTTATGAGTTTTATATATATTGGCGTGAAGAGATGACCCATGATGAGTGCAATAAATTCTGGAGAATTCCTAAAAATAACAAATGATTAGACTAGATACTAAGTGAGTAAGTCTAAGAGTAAGACTCTAGACTAGTAGAGTCTAGATGTAAGAGTTAGACTACCATAGACTAGATACTAAGACTAGAGTCTAGATGAGTAGATCTAAGTCTAAGAGTAGATCTAAGACTAAGAGTAACATACTTTAGACTAGATACTAAGAAGTAAGATAGGCTCTTAGACTTAGTCAGTTAGTCTTACTAGATTCTAGATCTACTCATCTAGTCTTAGACTGTTAGAGCCTATCTTAGTATATAGACCTTAGAGCCTATTTATTTCGATTCTTCATTGGACGATTAGTGATTAGATAGACTTCTATTCGATTCTAGAATAGTCTAGATTGATTGATTATTTGATATTATAAAACAGTGATAACACACGAAAGTGTGAACACTTATTTCCAGTGTGGTCTCTTTATTAAGGAGTTCTAGACAACTAGCACCCAAGACAACCCATACCCCTGACAAGACAACTCCCTTCTGATTCTAAATTGTATGTAAGTGTTGCAACATACTTTTATTAATATTTACTCAGCCTCAGTATGAGAAGCATTAATCAGTGTGTTGCAGTTTGTACATAGTTAACCTTGTTTAGAATTGGCAGCCTTACGTTGACATCACTGCAGTTTTCCTTCCCTCACAAGCCTTGATTGTAGCTTGAGGAGACGTGACTCGCGATCCAACAGAAGGACTAGTACAAGAAAAGGGGGGGGGGTCCCATTTCCTGCTCTATAATTCAACCATCTGTGCCAACCCTCCACATCATTATTGTCCTCACACTCTGGTTGAAGACTAACCAGGATTGGGTGGGGCGTGAGGCATACTGTACTTTCAATTCACGTAGATTTTACGTAATCACAAAAAGAACGAATTTCGTCTCTCGGTGCCTTTTCTTGTAATTTAGTGAATGCATCTTGAAAATGTTCACTGGGGACAAATGGTAGGGCATATAACTTGCATAGATAGCTGTATGTGCCATTGTGTTCCATGTATGATGGTTGCAACCCCAGCTTCCGTGTCTTGCACCAGACACCTTGTGCCCAATGATAAGTGCAGCCAGTGATGCTAGTGATGTTTAATGTTGAGATATCAATGACATGCTGATGTGGTGTGAGGACCAGACTTGCATTGATGCCGATATCACGCAGATAGCGACTAGGCGATATTTCTGTAGGCAGACGAGTGTTTTCAGCATCCGGATCAATCAGTTGTGATTCATCATGGATATTTGGTATGCTGCAATGAGCACACCTCCATGTGAAAAGATCATCTCCATGCTGCACCTGCTTATAGAAGCTACATGACATACCTATAAAGAACACATCATTATTAAAGTGACATTGTAATATTACCATCATGGTCTTGATCCAACTAAGACTGTGGCATGTAAATGAATCTCTGTATTGTGTGATATATCAAGTCTCCCTCTTGATTTTTTCAATTACTATTAACCCTTATTAAGCCATATAAACACTATTTACCTGTGTTACAAGTACGGTGTTGCCATCTAAGACAACCATCACAGTCAAATGTCTCTTATCTCGTCTGGACATTATCACCACAATATAGGCAGGGATCACGATCGGTCACGGACGATTAGGATCGGCGAGTTGTTGGTATCATATCATTAATATATTTGGAATAGTATTGTAAATATGAATATCAAGGAGCAAGTGAATAAAAGAGTCAGCTGGTGAAGTTTATATAGCAAAAAAAAAAAACTGGTACGTTATTGCAATTAGATAACTCTTTGAGTCTTTCCAGGTGTAATGTCTTTCTAAATTAAATGAGAAGTTACACAGGCGTTATTGGTATTGATACACACACAAAAAACTACTTCTCAACACCAAATCAAGTAGATAATTGACTAACTAGTAACTTGGATGATTTCACACATAATTTACAGTTTTATTTCATTTCAGCTATTATTATTATTTAAAATAATACAAATAAATAGTGCTTTCTATTAGTTTATATTCTATGATTAGTGACTCAGTCTTCTGGTAATTACTGATCATACAAAACACACTTGTAACTGAACAAGGTAGTTATTCTCCATGTTGTAGATCAGGAAATGATTTGTAATTATTGAATATGTTCAACTTATACAGAGCTTAAGCATACATAATGATACAGATATACTCTATTCCACATAGTTACAAGTTGTCTTAGAATGTGGGTACAAGTTGTCTTGTCTAGGTACAAGTTGTCTTGTTACCTTTATTAAGTGGCTCTTTTATATCTCCACCACTCACTGTCACTGGGGAACAGTACAGAAAGATGAAATACCCCGAAGGTGGTCATTACCAGAATGTATTATGACCTCGGCTTCAGGGGGTCTTTAATTAATTAATTCAGTGGAGGCGGAAGCTCCACTTAATGTGGTCAGCCACCCACAATGTTGTGAGACAAGAAATTGACCCCTGGAAGTTTTGTTGCTTACTGAATCTAAACCTTC
This sequence comes from Paralvinella palmiformis, assembly GCA_025642065.1. Classification (NCBI taxonomy): domain Eukaryota; kingdom Metazoa; phylum Annelida; class Polychaeta; order Terebellida; family Alvinellidae; genus Paralvinella; species Paralvinella palmiformis. Next base: position 26,880 of record JAODUP010000587.1, on the reverse strand, counting down.
ATCTAGATAGGTCTATACTATAGTTTATGGTTCAATATCTTTCTGATTATCAGACTGATAGAGTCTATGATCATATCATTATGTCATGATCCGATTATGTGAATTCTTTAAGAATGTGTTAGCCAAAACATAGTGCATGATTGGAATTCACTCTCTGAAGTGACTGGTGTTACCACTACCCTTAATATGTTGAAATTTAGGCTTGATAAAGAGTGGCAGATAAAGATGTGTGGCACCATAGGCGTAAAGAGTAGAATATGAGACAGGCTCAGCCTCATATTTTGGTATCCAGGTATCACTTAATTAGTTAGCTATCCAAGGATCAAACTTGCTTAGGATATACCTTACTTGGACTAAGTTAGTCCTTATGATTGATTGGTTTGTGATTGCATCAACAAAATTGCTTAGCCGCATGCTTCAACTTTCAATTTTTACTAGATCTCGATTCCATTCACTGACTGACACTGATTGAATGGTAGCCACAGAAAAACCACTGAGAGAGCTGTTTATATCAATTATGATTGTTAATCCTAAGATCCTTTTAGTCTCGATCATTATGTTAGGATATTTGATACATCGAGGTTATATTACTTATATTAGTTTGTGCATGGTATTTGTGTCATAAGCACGCGTTCTTATTACTCACTATATATTTGGTGCAAGATCATGTTGCGAATCACACTACAGTTTACTGAACAAAACCATAATATTTGTCGTGTTATGATTGGGATGGGAATTTATACAAAGATTAAAGATAGCATTGTTATTTCTTTTATTCTGATGGGGAACCTCCATGGTATAACTGGGAGAACGGTTGGCCACAGATCTCAACCACCTGAGTTCAAATCTCAGTTTGGTCATGTCTGAAGAGTGTTTCATCTTTCGCTTTGCCTCATTACCTGTGGAAAACACTCAGCACGTTTAGCCTACTTTGTGTATGGAAGTGGCCATGAACCATCAGCCATCTGTCCTTTTATTCTGAGCTTCCAGTGTATTGGTATTGTTTTGTTTCAGGGAGTACAGTTAATCAAATTAACAGGGAATTAGACATTTTTATTTCTCTGTGTGGTCAACCAAATTAAAAATTGTAGGTATAAAACTATAATGCATATACTATGTAAAACATGGGAATGGCTGCTCTTTTCAGTTTATTTTGAAAAAATGTTCTTTTCCTATTTGATTTAAAGGAATGATGAAATAGTTGTTCCCAGTGTGATCCCTGTATCATGAGTGGCTAGAAAGAATTGCCTTTTCCACCATTGACATGGAAATGGTAGAGGAAGATGAGTATGAATGTTCTCAAGGAAGATTACCACCAAAATATTATACCTCTTTTGGGGAGGATTGGTTTATGCATTATTGTGAGAAGAAAGGGCCATTTAATATCATCCACAATGTTATGAAGTGATAAATTAATCTCCCTATTTAAGATGTAACTGCTGTGGTGCCAATACTTTTGATGATCTCAAGTGGGAAAATAAACCTGTGATCCATGGCCCAAGTGTCACATTTTTTACCCCCAGAGCTTAAGAGTTGTGTGCACTTACACTGTTCATAATATACTCTTATGATGTCAGTACCTTTAGAAACTATATTTTTTCTTTTCAGTACTTAGACTGGTAGGATGTGTGCTGCCATAACTTGTCCTCCAATTCGAGAATTACATTCATATTCCCCATGTTTTAAAGGTGAGTTTTATTGAATCGTGACTGTGTGCTAATTTTAACTGGAAGTATGGTAATACATGCACGCAGAACATAAATCATGTCTTGGAAAATAACTTTTCTTGTGCCTTTTATTTAGTTATGGTTGTATACATAATTTATTTAGATGCCGCCACATTAATAGATATATGGTGAGGATAAAGTGAAAACATTTTAAAATGTTGGCTCATTGATAATCTAGTTCTAATAATTGTGTCATCGTTGTGCAGGTGTCTCATAAAGTTAATATTTTTGCTGAATCACTAGTATTTATCAGAAATATACCGATGAAAATCAAAACACGTAATGCTGAAAGTACCACCAGTACACCCTTTTTATGTGCATGGTGATGTAAGAAACAGTGACAGTACTTTAAATCTCCCAGAATTTATTTGCTGTCAGTTAGAGTTCAGTTTTTGTGACTAAAACACTTTTTTATGTTCAAAATACCTTTAAAATGTGGTTTGAACAATCATAACGTCTATTTGTCATCAAATACACCACAATTTTGATAGTTTGTAGGTCAGATGATTGCCTTTGAGATAAATTTGCATTTCTTTATATTGTTAGGAGTTTGACTTTAATAGTATGGTTCCAAATAAAACAAAATGATAATGTTACATTTAATAAAGACTTCATGTACATTATGTATAATATGCAGGATTCACATTTGGAAATATATAAATAGTTTTTTTCACATTGTTTTACAGTGATCTTCTTTGAAAATGATTTTGTCAAAAATCTGTTTCTTAATGTGATGGTTTTATCTGATGATTTAAACCACCAATCCCTGCTGTCAGTTAAACATTGAAATATATATATTACAAATATTTGGTTAGTGGGTGTATACTAAATTCATACAGTGTTATTTTTATTTACTTAACATGCAAACTTCCCATTCAGTCTCAAGCTTGAGGGGGTTCTAGGAAACTGAATGGCCTAAATTATGCAGATGTGTTGTAAAATAACGTTCATCTATCGGGCTTGAGGAGTTTGTGAATAAATGGTCTGCTTGTATCAGACATGGGATGGGGTCAATTCCATTTGGTCAATCACATCAAATTTATCAATTCCATTTTTACCTACTCCAATCACTGATTGGAATAGGTACTCGGAGTACCTACTTGGAAAACCTATTCCAAGTAATTTATATTCCAAGTAGGATTGTCATGGAAGAAATATTTCTGAATAAAAAATTTAATGGTAAATTAATTTGTGGATTTAATGTTTTTGTTACAAACTTCAATTCAAAATTAATCAATTCCCATTTTTTAAGTAAGCAATTCCAGAATTCTATTGACCCCATGTTTGACTTGTACACAAGTTTAGAAGATGTGTTTTAGTATTTGTCTCATAATAAATATAACTTTTTGTGTTCAGTTGAGGTGTGTCTTCAGCAGCCTCTGTGGCCTGTCCATGATGCAGTCTATGAAGTGTTATCCTTGTGTAGTCAGCTGGATATTCTCTGTGCAAGAGAAATACTTCAAGTGAGTAAACCAATTTTGAAATATTTTCAGATACGGTTTTGCTCCATTATAACAGAGTGTCTGGGGTCCATGCATATGAATCACATTATAAGTAGATTGTGGATAGCAATAGTCTGTATGCAAAGGGCGCCTCTGTGGTCTAGTAGCTAGCACATTGAACCACAGATGACTACCACCTGAGTTCGAATCTCAGCATGGACATATCTGTAGGGTGTTTCATCTTTGACTTCGCTGTATTACTTTTGGAGGTCAGTCGGGCCTTTTAGCTTACCATGTGCCCAAAAGTGGCAATAAAATATTAATTATCATATGCATTAATGGTAGTTTGGGGTACTATTTTGTCAGACCATTCACTATTAGATTATTCTAATTTAGATTAGCTACTTGACACACCGGGTAATTAGTGAATTTTGGTAAAATTTAGTTTTATGACAATTATAAAGTGTTAATACTTTTTATGAATTTTCTTGAATTGTAGAGCCTGTGATATATATATATATATATATATATATATGTATATATGAACTTACTGCAGAAAATCACTAAATAGTTCATATCAACCATCTAAGTAATTGGGAGCAAATTAACTGTGTATTATATCTGTTTTGGTGGTATACTGGACCATGCTATGATGGAGCTATACTGTATGCAGTGTTTCTATCTATTTTATTCAATATGTAATGTCTAAGCTTGTGTGTATAAGTTATTTTTCCTCTGCAAAGGATTGCGTTTTGGGTTAAGATCATCTAGTTTCTAACTTAAATGAAACAACAGTTGCCACTTGTTGAACCTCAAGACCATTCTTTTACCAAAATACACCTTTCTTCGTAATTAAATATTTGCACGCGATATTGTTGCCATTTAACTGTTATGTCGTTTTTGACACACTCAGGCAAATAAAGAAAAGAGAGCAGCAAATCATATAAGTGAAAACTTTTCCAACAAAGGTTAGTGTAGTATTAGTAAATACAAGAATATGTTATAACTAGGTAGTCCAAAGTGATTTTTATTTCAGAGTTATGAAATTTCTAAATTTAGTTATTTTGCCATAAATCACACTTTTCAAATTTCCATATTGATATTTGTTTTGCCTCCAAACTGCTCAATAATAATAAAATATCTTATTGTCAATATTACAAACTAGAGACCCAGTTTTTTTAATAGATCTTCATCTTTAGTATTGTTCCTGAAATGTTAAATAATTATAAAGACACAACTTCTGCCCTGGTTTTGTTATTGCCATGTTTTTACATCAAAATAATTAAGATTAAAGACTGTACATCATGATGTAGCTAATATTTCCTTTGGCTTTTCTCTAATGTAGAACACTTCAAGGTCCACGGTGACATCACAAGACACTGGGGTATCTTCTGTAGTAAATGATCCAGTATTAGGCTCTCCTAGAAGCTGTCCTCTTTTTAGTTCAAGCTTCATCACTGATAGGGAGACAAAGTTTTAAGTCAGTCGTAGTTTGAAGAAAAGAGATAAGCTCTGCAGAATAACCAATGCTAGACACACTCTTAATCTTCTTAACAACATACTTCATTTTTTTCCAAATTTGAAGATGGCAGGTCTCTCAAGGATGGAAGATCTGATGATCCTGTTAGACAGTTGTTCTGGTAATTGGATGGAAGTAAATTAAATGATATGAACTCTGGTGAACAATGCATCAATCATATCAATTGACTACGTGCTAAATCCGAATTATTATCTGTATATGCCGGTCGAATATTATACTTTTCAATCAAATAATGCTCTATCCAAACTTGGAGATGGGAGGTCTCTCAAACCACAAAAACATCTAAAATCAAATTAAATGGCTTATAATATAAATAAATGCATGCTTTGTTCGTTTATTTTTTTAATTTATTGTTTCTGTTGGTATACATCGCATAGCAATATACAACATCTTTGTACAATTCACCAATCAGTAAAAGTTTTGAGTCGTGCAACAAAAATGCTATTTAGGAAGTCTTCTAATTGCATATTTCTCAATATTTTGTTAAATACAGCAGATCTTTATGATGCATAGTCTCTCGCGTATATCAAAATCATTGTACAAAACTCCATAATATCTAAAATAACCATATTACCGGTCATTTGGTCCAGTACTGTATCCAATGATTTCACTCAAGCCGAGAGGATGGGTCAGCCGAGCTTAATGTTTCACAGTTTCTGTACTTGTAAGAAAATCTTATTAAAATATATATAATAATTAAAAATCGGATATGGCCTAAACTGTCATTGATAACTAATTTTCTAGAATTCCTGGATTTAACTGCATTTGTTGATAAAGATAGTCCACCTTCCAACCCACTAACATCATTATACTAATATGTTTACATGGGATTATCCAGACTACTTACTTTTTTCATTTCTGTGAACAGAGAACTTAATATTTCGGTTTAGTTAGATTTTGAATTAAAACATTAACGATTATGCTCATCAAGCGACCGACTAGATTTTTTTTAACACAATCTTGGACAATGTAGACGTAGAGAATCGATGATTTTTGTTGCTTGTATAATATTTCCTTCAGTCCACAGTCCAAATAATGTCATCCCAAGTAGAACACAGAATTGAGCACGTTGGACTACCTACTATAACTATGGTTCACATGTAAAATGACAAAGAAATATTGGTTCAGAGATTTAAAAACAAATACTGTACTCTTATATCACATGTTCTTGAAGGCAGCTTTGATGGTTGTTTGGCTTTTAGTGTAATTAAAATATTTGTATTTGATAGTAATTTCACAATCCTGGAAGAGTGCTAGATAAAATGTTATTAGAACGAAAGAGCTATTCATCTTCCAAGTAACAATTGTGAAGTGATTTCTCTTCATTTTACTAAATATCTTTATTTCTATGCATCGTTGTTAGCTCAATTAGTGATCGAGCAACTCAATTCCTTGACGTCACGTTTGCCAAATCAAAATCTGACGAACTACCTCGAGACAGTCGGTGTTACAAAACTTTATCCGAGAGCAGTGAGATATCTCAGTAAACCAGGATTACTACCAACTGACATCACTTGGAGTCCAATGGATGGTAAGTCTTCATAAGAAAGCTTTAGCAACATCCATTAGTTATACATCCGTGCACGTTGTACCTATATATCAATGCATAAAGATGAGAATTTTGGTTCATCGATAAGAGACCCGTTGCATTCAGGAAACTGGAATAAACTAAATTTTATTGCAGAAGAAACTATAAGATATGAAGTTACTTGGTAATTAGAAAAGTGCAGAGATGTGATAAAGGAATTTTATTTACTATTTTCAACACCACAATACTTAAGTTTCCGAAATGCCATGAACACAATAATGATGAATGAAACCATCATATAAGTATATATATATATATATATATATATATATATATAATTTGACAGTTATTATCTGAGAGAGGCAAGACAGTGTCTCATAGGTATATAGATTTATTGGTAATGTTTGTATTAATTACTATGTTGTATTGTTGTGTATTACATCAGTACTAGTTAGTTTTTAAAAAAAGCCGTTTCTTTCACTTAATCATTTCCACGTGGAGTTTTGACCCGAGATGTATGTCCCAAGTAAAATGTAAATGGTGCTATTTTAAGATCACATTTCGGCATATAATTGGCTAAATACAAGGATGTCAAAGATGGAACGGGCTACTGATGATATATGTCCGTAGCCAATAACATTATCAGTTAGCATGGATATGGATATGCTCGTCAGTATGTCCCAGTTACGGCTAGTGTTGAGATGAAACAAACTACTCGCTTACTTTTTAGCTTATTGGAAGAAACTGATTTTGGACAGGAGACCACCTCTGGAAGAAACTGTCAATCCAGATACAAATATTTCTCCAGCTTAGGGAAGCGAACTCACCCACACGTTAAAACTGAGCTTGCCTAGTGTATTGGAAGAATTAAAATTTAATGCGTTTTGACTCCAGATTGCTTGATGTGTTGTATACTTATAAAACACGTAATTCATTGTTGATGTTAGTAAGATATCAAATACAATTTAAAGTGTAGATATACTGGTAAGATTGAATGACAAAATGTAAAGTTATGATTCTTGTTGTGGATAATATATTTCAAAATGTCTTTGAAAAGACAAGAAATTGATTTTTTGTCAAAATTTAAAGTGACTAAAAACAGTAATTGTGATTGTGCATCGTATTAGTTAAAAATTAAATTTATTTTCAAATAATAAATATGTTGATTGTTTTTTGTTGTTTTAATTGCTTATTCATGCTACATTTTACACATGCTGGCATTATTACAAATAAGGGTGTATATATGAGTTTGTGAATTTGTTGAAAAGGTCCTGAAATTAGACATTGGAAAGTCCTGGAATTTGAGATGTCAAAATGTGTATAAATCCTGTAAATGTTCCTTGTTGTGAGCTTTTTTGGAAGTTTGTTCAGTGTCTGCGTTATTGTTGGCTGCAACTCATCAGCATACTACCCACAAATAATCAACATTGTCCACATATCAATCTACATCCAAGTCAGCTGGTGAATATGTAAAATACCAGAAATAGGTATTTCATGATTTCGAACAGTGGACTTCCCACTTAATACATTCAACTCTCACTGAAGATTCTGAATACTCTGATGTCACAACTTCAATATATAGAGTTTGTGATTATATCTACTACTCGAGAAGTTATACACCATGCAGTTATTCATATTTGCCACAGTTCTAATATATCATTTGCTGTGTCTTCATAAATCTGTTGTTGTTGTTGTTTTAGATCACATTGAAGCACTAGCAGCCATGCAGCGCCTTCACGGACTTGCCAGCCAGATTCACCAGGATATGTTATCACTTAACAACCATAAATACATTGCTCATCAATTGTCACTACTACACGTGAGTCTCCATAACAAACAACTTATCCCTATTTGGTGCAAGAAAATATTACCAAATGTGACCTTTGTTTAACCCCCCCCCTTAAACATATTAGCATATAGTGTGGAAAGAACTAAGGAAATACTAAAACATTTTCAGCAGTAATGTTTGATTAGCATAAAAACAAATATTATTTAAGTAAATAAGGTTTTATTTCTAGACTTTGTTATTCTATCCCCTGGTGAATGTCAGCAGATGCTGTAATGATGTGTCATTGTCTTTTAGCTGATATTCATCATTCTTTGGTTATAGGTTACATATTTCTTAGACGGTTAATTGCAAAGGTTAACTGTGCGTTACAGGGCTGTTACGTACAAAATGTAAATGATGATCACGATGTGATGTCTCGCTTGAGTTGTTTTATGTGGAAGGTGTTGTAAAAGTCATCACGCTTTTTTTTGCTTTGTATATTCTCATTGTAGCAAGCACTGAGTGTGTTGAGTCAGGTGTCCTGTATGGCGGAACTGAAACAAAACATAGAAAGTCACTTCACCACAATTAAACGCTGCATAGGAGATCTTCAGGATCAAGGTCAGACACCCTACCTAGCAGAAGAAAACAAACAGTGGTAAGTCTCTACCATTTACTGGCTATGGTGAGGATCATCAAATAACATCGTTCTCTCGGGATGAATGAATTCTTCATAGAGATTGGGTTTAAATTTTTTCCCAAAAGACCGTGTCAAGAAATTTATCTGAAAATCCAAATGAATTAAGTGACCGATGGTATGATAGATATTTTTCCGGCATCTCTGGTTTATTCTTATTGCATTCTTTAGAATATTTGGCATTTAGTTTCTGTCTAAATTACTTTGATTAAGAGAGTGAAATAGTAAAGGAATGCTTTATTTTTATTGCTGCATGAGTTGCACATAAATGTCCTTTAGTGGCCATAATATTTTAAGTTCAACATTACTTAAAGGGACAGTCCACTCTCAGAATTAAAAAAAATAAATATGTAATGCTTAGAACAGTAACCAGAAATTCCACAATAATATTCACGAAATATACCTGATATTATAGATATAGGGAAATAATCAAAATCACTGGAGGGCCGCCATTACGGCTACACCGGAAGCCAGATTCGAAGGTGGCAAGGAGCAAACTGAAATGCTCTGACGTCGCATCGGAGCTCTCTAGACTGATGCAGATTATAGTTTTTCTTGAGCGTTAATTTCTGAGCCATTTTGAATCATCTTCCTCTTGTAAGGTTCCTTCTGGCTCAAACTGATATGGTTGTGTGTCATTCATGATGTAATTCTAACAAGATAATGCCGTTTAGTTTTGGAATAATTCTTTGCTGACACTTGTTTACATGCTTTTTGTATGGGATCTACAGACATCCAGTCAACTGGATACGCTGAAGTGACGTCAGCATTCAGGAGCTTCCGGTATCTGTTTAGCTTAAAAATGGCGGCGCCCACAGGGTCTTTAAAAGTAGATTAATCAGCACTTTGAACTGGATTATTTAATATGTGGGTGATAGTTTTTTTGACATTATTTATGATATTTGTGAGTGTAGCTGTATTAGTCTTGAAAATTTTAAATGAAGGTGGATTATCCCTTTAAGTCCAAAACAGACAGCTGTAATGTATAACAACAGTTATGTCTCGGATAGAGAGTTATTTGCATGAAAAGTATAAAATTTGGCTGGCATATACAGATAATAATTCGGATTTAGCACGTAGTCAATTGATATGACTGATGCATTGTTCACCAGAGTTCATATCATTTGATTTACTTCCATCCAATTACCACAACAACTGTCTGACAGGATCATCATATCTTCCACCCTTGAGAGTAGCTATCACAGTGTAGTAATGTAAAATCTATATCATTACCAGTTTGCTAAATTAACAGCATTCTTTTATGCAAATATTCACTGATATGTAGTTTTGGTTTAAATTTAACACAATCTTAAAAGGTATTCAGAAAATGGGATTGCTGATAGTGTCTATTTTATTCTCAGAAATCCATATGAACAGTCCACATCTGTGATAAATGTTCTCCTATCACCGTTTTAGCATTGTATTCTAGTCAATATGTACCGTACATATATTTTATTGCTGTTATATCTGAGGGAAATATAATAAAAAATTAAATAATTTATTGTTTTACTAAAGCTCAATTTTAGCATCTATAAAAACATATTCAGTAGAAGTCAAACATAAAAATCATTAATGTGTAACTATAATTGTTAATGCGAAAGATAAAAGGAAAAGATCCTTTCAAGACATCCTAGCAGACTGTAATAACCTTATAGGACATACAGAGGACGTCCTTAACTTACAAGCGAGATCTGTCTTTACGACTTCGTATGTAAGTCAAATCACATCCTCTAAATGTACAAACCATCGGCTCCTGACCCTTAAACCACTCGTCTATGCTAACACATTGTTATATTTGTTATTTATGTAAGAAAAACCATTCCTAACAATAAAGTACACTGTTATCACTGGCATCAGCTCTATGCTTAGGTAACATAATAATATTAATATGTGACATTTATAATTATATAATGCCCAGTTGTATGCTTAAGTAACATAATAATATAATAATAATATGTGACATTTATATAGTGCCCTATTCAGCTAGAAAGTGTTCTTCCGCAGCTAGGCGTATTCTTCCGCGCATGCCACAATCTTGTTCTCTAGTCCGTAACTACGAACCCCCGTCAGTAACTTTTAAGTGCTTATGGGGGGGGGGGTTCATTCATATTATCATAATGGCGAGTTGTCGTAAATCGGACCTGCCGTAACCCGATGACTTCCTGTATTGGTTTAAATGAAGCCACTAAAGTTCAGTGAAATATTAGAGAGATCAACCGAGCCAACGCCATCAGTTGATGATGTGACTAGGACAATGAACTTTCTTCATCATATATTAGACAAATAATTGCTAAATAGATCATAAAGACCATAAAGCAATCAGGTGGACACCCCCCACCAACTAACCACACTGTCCGTTTCCTAGGTAAATTACATGTATGTCTGATGACGTCAACTCAATTGATTTATTTCAACATTTATAATACATAAATTTAATGAAATCAACCGCAGTCAGAATGTTGAAAAGGACGATTGTTTTGTTGTTCGGGGATAATCCCCAGGCTGTCGCTTAATCAGCACAGCCTCTGTGTTGGAGAGGAGGATGCTTGAAGCATTGCCTGTATAATGCATCCCCCTGTCACCATGCTTGTAATGATGATGATGATGATTGATGTTTTACGGCCACTTTTGTGCACATGGTAGGCTAAATGGGCCGAGTCATCTCCGAAGGTAATGAGGCGAAGTCAAAGATGAAACAACCTTCAGATATGCCCACGCTGAGATTCGAACACAGGTGGTAGTGATCTGTGGTCCAACACGCTACGGCTAGACCACGGAGACGCCCCCCCCCCATACTTGTAATGGTCTCCCCCACATGATTTTATTGTGCATTGTATTTTACGGGGCCTGTTGATGAAAAAATAATACCGTTATCGCTACTCACTAGGCAGAAACTATGAATATTATTTAGAGAAGTGGAAGGGCGTAAAATGAAAGTTGCCTGGAGTAAATAGTAGATGTAATAAGACAATAATATCCTCCTCGGTACTCAGTCATCATAAAATCCAGTATAAATTCAGTTAAAACTGGCGTTTACCAATTTACTAATAAAATCCAGGTTTAGAATCCTGGGCTGGGATAAACCAGTTTAACCCAATTTAAACGTCATCCTTGCTGGCTCCCGGTGCCCTAGAGAATTCCTCCAATCCCACAAGATCCCATTTTGCAGTGAGTTCTAGGTTTTTCAGCAAACATTTTCTCTCGTGTTGATGTGAACATTACCCATCCGGCTCCCATAGTACTCGTTGATAAGCGGCTGACGTTCTTTCTTCAATAAAATCTTTCCAGCTGATAAACGTTGGCTGAGTTTATCTTGATATGTGAGCTAGCTTGACATAATACTTCATATACCGGTACCATTAAAACTGTCCCAATAAATTCTTGATTTAAGGAACTGGTTTATTTTTAGGTAATATTCGGTAGGAAACTTTCATTGTTGGGTTATTGAAAGGTCTGGTTTGTTGGCAGGTGATTGTAATTACTGTTGTGTACTTTGCAGGTTGAAGGATTTGACATCACGTATATTGTCTATATGTGGTAATCCGCCTCCAGAGATCAACCAGTGTCTCTACCCTGCTGTCACTGTACTGAGACGTGCTAGAACAGATATTGTCAGCTGATCACGTGTGATGTTGTCTGGTGAATGTGTGGTTTATCTGTGGTTCTGCGCAAAGTGATGTGTGTGTACGTGTAATGCGTTTCTATGGAAGTGTGTAATTTTTTTGATGAAACATTACGTAGGCAGAAAAGCAGTGGAATACAAGCTGTTTCTTACATTAGATCAATGCTACTCTTGTATTAATGTGTTTTCTTTCTTATGCACACACACACACAACACACAAAACACTAAGGGGATATTACATTTACAAAGTGCCACCAATCTAAATTCAGTTCCCTAAATATCTGCCAATAATTCGTTTATGTGTTCGTAGCTGTTTTGTCTGCGATCCGATCTCAGGATGTGTCGTTTTAATCATATTTTTGTGGAAAAATGTGGCCTCATTAATATTGTATAACGAGCTTAAAAGCTGCCATCCACTTTAAAGCTCTTTTGTCGGAATGTTTTGTGAACACATAGCCAAACAAACAAACACATTCACTTTTATTTATATAGATGTTGTTATATACTGGCTTGGTACTACCTGTGGGTTAAGCAGAATTATCTCTGCTGCATACCACTCATAAACGAAGATAAACATACATTAATATATGTATGACAGTTTGTGAGATGGACAGATTTTGCTAAGCTATTAAGTAATGTTTCCATTGGATGATACAGTACTAATGCCAGAGTTTTGTTCAAATATATTGTTTTTGTGTATTTTGTTCATGTTTCCTGAATAAAATGTAGCATACGAAGATTGTGTGTGTGTGTGTGTGTGTGTGCACGCGTGCGAGCGCATGCCAGTAGCATACATACAGCATAATAAAATCTACGAGACGAATTCTAAATGGACGAATGAGGAAAATATCCCAACGAGACTAATCTCAAATGGACGAATGAGGAAAATATCCCAAATGGATGAATGAGGGAAATATTCCAACAAGACAAATCCGAAATGGACGAATGAGGAAAATATCCCAAAGAGACGAACCCCAAATGGACGAATGAGGAAAATATCCCAAATGGACGAATGAGGTAAATATCCCAAATGGACGAATGAGGGAAATATTCCAACGAGACTAATCCCAAATGGACGAATGAGGAAAATATCCCAAATGGACGAATGAGGTAAATATCCCAAATGGATGAATGAGGGAAATATCCCAACGAGACTAATCTCAAATGGACGAATGAGGAAAATATCCCAAATGGACGAATGAGGAAAATATTCCAACGAGACTAATCCCAAATGGACGAATGAGGAAAATATCCCAAATGGACGAATGAGGAAAATATTCCAACGAGACTAATCTCAAATGGATGAATGAGGAAAATATCCCAAATGGACGAATGAGGAAAATATCCCAACGAGACTAATCTCAAATGGACGAATGAGGAAAATATCCCAACGAGACTAATCTCAAATGGACGAATGAGGAAAATATCCCAAATGGATGAATGAGGGAAATATTCCAACAAGACAAATCCGAAATGGACGAATGAGGAAAATATCCCAAAGAGACGAACCCCAAATGGACGAATGAGGAAAATATCCCAAATGGACGAATGAGGAAATATCCCAAATGATGACAAATGAGGAAAATACCCCAAAAACGAACCCTGGACAATGAGGAAAATATCCCAAATGGACGAATGAGGAAAATAAATATGATGGGGAAATATTCCAACAAGACAAATCCCAAATGGACGAATGAGGAAAATATCCCAAAGAGACGAACCCCAAATGGACGAATGAGGAAAATATCCCAAATGGACGAATCCCAAATGGACGAATGAGGAAAATATCCCAAACGAGATGAATTCCAAATGGACGAATGAGGAATATATCCCAAATGGACGAATGAGGAAAATATCCCAACGAGACAAATCCGAAATGGGAAAATTTTTCCAACGAGACGAATCCCAAATGGATGAATGAGGAAAATATCCCAACATGACGAATCCGAAATGGACGAATGAGGTAAATATCCCAAATGGACGAATGAGGAAAATATCCCAACGAGACGAATCCAAAATGAACAAATGGGAAACATATCCCAACGAGACGAATCCCAAATGAACGAATGAGGAAAATAACCCAATGAGACGAATCCGATAATGATAAATGGGGAAAATATTCCGAGACGAATCCCAAATGGACGAATAAGGAATATATCCAAACGAGACGAATCCAAAATGGACGAATGAGGAAAATATCCCAACTCTTTCCAGGCATAAAGTTGTGTTGAATTTGAATTGAGTGGGCTAGCCTCGGCGCTAGTCTTACCTGGGATATAGGACTGAGGGGCGACCACCCAGGGAAATATACCCCACAAACACAAGCTTCAGTCCGATTTGAACCCACAACCTAGACGTTTGGACGCAGGGCTCTAAACATTGCATAATTACAGTCGAAATAAGGGATTTTAGGACGAACGACAGATTCCAAGACAGGTACACACGATTGGCATAGTTGGGGCTAACAAAGGATCAAAAGCCATTGGTAATTAACAACTCCAAGGCTGCACGCCTAAAATACCCCCCCCCCCACACACACACACACACTCTCTAATGCCACCTGTGAGCTTTGGTGGTCTAGCACTTGGTGTGAATGGTCACAGGTTCGATCCCATCAAGAGGTCGAAAATGTTTCAGGGATTAATTTCTCGGCTCACAACAACATGGGTGGGTAACCACTTTAAATGGCGCTGCCGTCTCCACTGTATTGATTAAAATAAAGGGAGCTGTTAAAGACCCCCTGAGGACGTAATACACTTTGGCAGTGACCACCCTCGGGATATTTCGACTCCATCTTTCTGTACTGCTCCCCTGTGAGTAGTGGTTGAGGAAATAGTCTCAACCAGCCGAACATAGAGGCTGCGCTAAGGATTTCCCCCGAAATACAAGCAAGCAATGCCACCTCACAACAACACCAACTTTTAGCCAGGTCCCAAAGTTGGCATACAACTGAGGTTAGACTATTATATATATATATATATATATATATATATATATATATAGTGACTTGGAACCAGAGAGCTTAAATATAGAGAGGCGTTACTCTTGCGCGCCATGTTGAATTTTGAACCAGTGGCGCCTCCAGCGACCGGAGGTATTTCTCAGATAAACAAATGCTCTCTGGATGTCCACATGTGATCGTGTACATGTGTGCGATGGTTGAAATGAATTTCCAATACTAGTACTATATGTTACATGATCATCACATACTCTTTTATTAATAAACACTTCAATTGTGCACACATGATATTGAAAGAAACGAAGCTCTGAAACTGTAAATAAATAATTAAGTGATTTCACAGCCCCGTCACTTAATTAATTCATTGCCTACAATTTGCCATCACTTGACAGCTGATTAGAAAATAATTGAACGTGGTTTAGGTTATTTCACAGCTTTGTGTGTGGAAGGCGTAGTTTTTTAAATGAAAACAGTTAGGTAATATATGAGGTAAATGCACACAAACATACTTTCATCATGTCAGTTTATCATAGTCCATAAATTTTTATTTATTTGGATATAGACATATAATGATATATACAGCTATTATAACGCAACCATAACACAATTCACCACATATTCATCATGTCCATTTATCATATGTTAACTAAAAAAATTATAAGTTTATTTAAAGTCTACACCTCAATAATATAGACCATGCAATCTAGGCCTGCCCAGCTGAGAACAAAGAATATACATTGTATTAACAATGTATATGTTGCGTTAACATGTTAGATTGATTGATGTTTTAGGGCCACTTTTGTGCACATGGTAGGCTAAATGGGCCGAGCGACCTCCAAATGTAATGAGGCGAAGTCAAAGACGAAACAACCTTCAGATATGCCCACGCCGAGATTTGAACACGGGTGGCGGTGACGTTAACATGTTAGAGATAGAGAAATGAGTACTTTCATACAATAAGCGGCATCAAATCTCTTGTGCCACAGAGATGTAATAGACACATGCATTCACTACTGTAACAGATAACACCAGTAAATCTGTAACCAAGAGATTGGCCTGTTTACATGGTATCTCATCATCATAGAACTTCAAGAACTGAAACAGAACAATACCTTGTAAAATAATGACTTGAACCAAGTGTATACACAATATGTAAACACATGTTTTCCTTTTTTCAAGTTGGTTATTTGATTTGATATGCATTTAAATTATTAAGAGAAGTATACCAAGTAAACCACATGAGCTGAACATTCAAGTACTAATTCAGGTGCTGGTAATCCTTTTTTTTGTATTAAGATATTAAATGGGCTGACAAAATTTCATGGGTTTGATGCCTTGTTTCTTATTTAATTAATTTTATAATACCAATTTTCACCATTAATATTTATAAATATTAATTATCATCACAGCTGGCCATGTCTCATGTATAGGTCTCCTATCTGTTAATACCTTCCTCTTTGATTTCAGTGGATGCATGCGGTGGATTTGGCGCATCAAAAATAGTTGGAATAGCATTCTAGATAAGTTTTCTGGTTCATGAATTCCGTTTCAGTGAAGTGCATATCATACATTCTACAATTAGTATTCAAGTAATTTAAATCTTTCCTCTTCATATATCTGAACGACAACAATTAATAACCCATCTTTTACTTCTGTCAATAGAAAAAATAACAAAATGAATGTTTCTACGACTAGTTGAGGTATTTAATAATTAATTTCATAACATTTAAATTATAAATAGAAGTCCATATATATCAATAAGTACCAATTGCTTACGTTTAAAAATAAATATGGATGCAGGTGATCATGTAAATACTCAGCTACTTATAATTATTGTAATTAGGGGAAATGTTTCTGATTATAGTAAGGTAATTTTAGAAGTCCAATTATATTATTAACAATAATAAAGTAAAATATACCTCCCGCCCATAACATCTTCAGTGGCTCCAGTACATGTAACTGTAAGCTTATGTATATCTTACATACCCATTTTGTGATTAATTGGTTGATAATGTTCAATAAAATGTTATCCGATTCTGTCTGAAACAAAGATAGATCTAGATAGATCCTGCTTGGGCCTTGACTACTGCTTGGGCCATGTCAAGTAGGGGGTGTGTCTACTTCAAATTGTTATGCTTATTTTTTAAATATCCGAAAGCGGCGCGGAATGAACCAGTGCCATTAGGCGCCATGTTAACGAAGGGAGCTGTCCGTGACAATCTACCTCCGGTCGCTAGGCGTCCCATGTTAAAACGCGAAGTAACTCGTCTTGTTGTAAATAGTCTTTGTTGGAACTCGTGACTACAACCACATGTTACTATTCAGGTTGGGTTTCTATCGGCATGTCTTGCTTCAACGCGCATTACTTCATCGCCTCTTTTCTAATAACCATGACGCAAACACGTTATACAGACTTCCTCGGGTGAGATGTTTATAGTTCAGGTAAGAAATAAGCTAGTTCGAGAGAGAGAACAGAATTTTCAAGAGGACATCAGTATAGCAAATTATAGACAATGAGTTGGTAAGTGTTGATTCTACTATATAAAGGGTGTTATTATTGGTTATTTTAATTACTCGTCACAATCGGTATTTACTCTCTCTCTTTTTCACTCTCTCTCTCTTTCTCTCTATCTCTTGTTCTCTCTCTCTCTCTCTCGTTCTCTTTCACTCTGTCTTTCACTTCCTCTATTTTTTCTCTCTCTCTATTTCTCTCTTGTCCGTCTCCCCCCTTCTCTCTCTCGTTCTCTTTCTCTCCCCCTCTCTATCTATCTATCTATCTATCTATCTATCTATTATCTCTCCCCCCTCTCTCTTGTGTATGTGCGTGTGTTTGTTTGTGTGTGTGTGTGTGTGTGTGTGTGTAGTCTGCAACTGTTTCAAAACCCGTTTTGTACTTTTGGTTTTTAATCTATGTATAAGAGATGTTGAAGGTCGCTTTCACAGATAAATAATTATTATCTTTTAAATCATTACAGGGTTTTTACAGACATTATTTGGGGTATTATTATATTACATATTATTTGTACAGCGCCTTTGAATGGCTCCTGCTAGTAAGGGCGCTTTATTAAATATACATTATTATTATTATTACTCTGTCTATCTATGGATAAGAGATGTTGGCAAGATTGTTTCTCACATCATTTTATTATCAACTGTTATATCCAATATCAGGTATTCGAGGCTGGTGGTCAATCATCCTATCATATTCATTGTTGCCAATATCAGTCTGGCATGTATCCTTGGACCTGTAACGGTCTTCACGGTGGGATTGCCCGATTTCAGCGAGCCGCTGCTGGTAGGTAGCTACAAATGATAAGTGAATTAATAGAAAATAACCGAGCTGTAATATGTGAAAATATTAAATATGATTGTTTGAAGATAAGGACACCTAATAGGCAGTGGCTCGAATTATTGCCCGATCTGATGGAATACTATATGGCTTTCTTATCAGGGAATTGAACCTCGCAGATCAAAGGTTACCATCTGGGAGAAAACGGCAGCGAATGTATTCGCCGGCTTGCAAAATGGGACCCTGAGTTACCATCCAGTAAGTGACGATATGCTTCCTGAAAGCGATACAGCCAATCAGTTTAAGTCGCGCAAGCTGCGACTTGCTGCGAATTCAACGGAAAGCCTACAGAATTGTGCCTACAAAGCCCCCTGTAAGTAAACAACGAAAACGGTTTGGCGTGTCGTGGTATCTATCTGGCCTTGATTGAAGTTTCTGTTTTAGGTTCGGCTAACTTTCGATTTACAGTTAGTCTTGGTATATCAATAACTGTCAATAACTGGCCAATAAAGTAGTTGATGTTTTATTTCATTGGATTAAAATATCCTAAACCCAAACGTCCGTTAGCCAAACGACAATCTGTAAGATACTGTTGATGCTTGTGTGTGTTCGTGATGAGAACATACATATATATGGCAAGACGTGCCTCGTTAGCTTTTTAATCCCTATTTACGTCTATGGGTTGATTGTTAACGAGTTGTTCTGCTGGAATTATGTCGGTGTGTTCCATGTCGCGGACATCATGAGGACATTTTGCTGACAAATTTGTGTTCCCACTTTCTGCTTTTAGTCGAATTCTCCCTTAGCGATACAAGAATTGTTGTCAAGTCGAAGACGGGGGCCAACATACTGACGGCTGATCACCTTCACTCGATCTGTCGCCTTCAAGACGTAATCAGCTCCTATCGTTGGCCTTCGAAGAGTTGCTATCTGGTGTCACTTCCGCTCTACGTCACCGCTCTGGCGAACAAGTCCTCCTGCTACGATATCTCCCAGGATGATATAGATGACGTGATTGAACTTCTCCAAGAGTGTTCGCCTTACTATTTCAATGGCACGCTGAGCCCGTACAGCCAACCGACGGAACCTTCCTTATCCGTGCCCCAACGATGTGGCCACCTAAACGCAGTCTATGCCATTCTCCACCTGCTAACGGACGATGGCTTCATGAAGGATGGCGACGTTAACCGGACCGAGTTGGAGTTCTCCGTCATCGCGGTGCCCTTTGAGTGGTCCAACAACGACACGGATTTCTTGCTGGAGTACTACATGGACACGTTCGAAAACCCAGATATCCGGGACGGAGACGTCGTCATACCAGCGGTGTTCATGAACATCCGGCACGTTCTGTTTGTCAGATATATACGTGAAGATATGTTGTTGTTCGTGTTAGCCATGGCATTGGTAGTCACCGTGCTCTTTGTCTATCTGCAGTCGTTCATCCTTATGATCGCGGTCATAATGAACGTTGGCATTACGCTGTGCTGGTCCTATTTCGTCTACTACTACGTCGTCCAGATGCAGTTCTTTCCCTTCATGAATCTGATCGCGGCCCTCCTCCTGATCGCCATCAGCGCCGATGACGTCTTCGTCATCTACGATATATGGCAGAAAGAAACCCGCCTCAATCCGGATAGTTCCTACGAGACGAATATGTCAGAGACGCTGAGGAAGGGCGGCCTCTCGATCTTCGTCACTAGTCTGACTACTGCCGCCTCTCTCGTGATCAACGTCATTAACAAGATTACTGCCATCCGCTGCTTCGGAATATTTGCCGGGATCTGCATCCTGTTGAATTTCGTTATCATGATAACGTGGATTCCGGCTCTGATCGTTATCATCGAGAAGACGTCCCGTTACTGCATCCCAAAGACGTCCGCAAAGAAATGTCGTAAATGCGATAACAAACTGGCCAAGATATCCGATTATTTCTGGGGTGTAATCATGATGAAGCTCATCACGATTGGTTCTCCGATCTGGATTGTCTCTCTTCTGATTTTCGGAATACTCGGTCTCGTGGTCGTTTTCGCTACACCGGGCCTCAAACTGCCGGATAGCAACCACATGAAACTCTTCAAACCGGAAAACTTGTTCCAAAAGTATCAAGAAGATTACAAGGATAGAATCAGGTTTGAAAAGGAATTTGAAAGCAGTGACACTATCAGACTGGCGTTCCTTTGGGGCGTCGAGGGGGTCGACAATGGTAATGAATGGGATCCTAACGATCAGGGTACATTGGTCTACGGTCCAGTCGACGTCCTATCAGAGGAGGTGATATCGTGGCAGAACAAATTCTGCCATCAATTGAAGAAGCAGCCTTTTGTTCTGGAGAAACACAGGAATGATCAGTGCTTCTTCGAGACGGTAGAGAGCCTGTTGACCGGGCCGTGCGTACTTAAGCCACCAAACCAAGCTTGGAAGAAAGAGATAAACCTGGCACCGTGTTGCGAAATGAAAACTCTACCAAATCGGACCATAAATGAACAGTGCATGATGTATTATTT
Organism: Paralvinella palmiformis; assembly: GCA_025642065.1. Taxonomy (NCBI): domain Eukaryota; kingdom Metazoa; phylum Annelida; class Polychaeta; order Terebellida; family Alvinellidae; genus Paralvinella; species Paralvinella palmiformis. Next base: position 5,804 of record JAODUP010000587.1, on the reverse strand, counting down.
GAACTTGACGCGGGGAAATTTAGGCTTCATAACGGGAACCGAGGTCCTTGGAGAGGTTATCTTTGATAAAAATAACGACGTAAAAATATTCAGCTATACATTCATGTCAACGGGAATGTTCACCTCGAACTACGTATACATGGATAACTTTTATATGGAGGTTGATAAATTCGCGGAGGCAGAATTGTCCGACGCCCCGAACATTCTGAAAGACGGCTGGTTTGCCAGTTACAGCGGAGTAGTATTCCTGTTCTATAATCTCCAGAAAGAAATAGGACGTGGCACCATGAATGGGATCGGGTTATCTCTGACTTGTAGCTTCATCGTACTTCTGGTTACCTCGTTAAACATCATAATCTCGCTGTACGCTATATTTACAATTACGTTGGTCATCGGAGCTACGGTTGGTACGTTAGTGTTTCTTGGCTGGGAGTTGAACGTCACCGAATCTCTTACGATTATTATGTCTCTAGGTCTGGCAGTCGACTTTACCATCCACTATGGCGTTACCTATAAACTGGAAAAGAGCAACAGCCGAGCGGATCGCGTCGTACACACGGTAACCACCGTGTGTTCAGCCGTCTCGATGGCAGCTCTAACCACCTTCCTCAGCGGAGTTTCGGTTCTCAACGCACGTGTTCTGGCCTATCGCCAGTACGGAATTTTTCTCGTCTTCATCATGTTTTACAGTTGGATATTCTCCGCGTTCTTGTTCCTGCCGCTTTGCTACATCATCGGGCCCCTCGGACACACCGGCGACCTAGTCTATTTGTTCCGGTGTTGTTGTCGAATGAGAAGCGAACGAGAAGAAACGACGAAGCCGGCGGACAGAGGATTTATCTGGCAGTCGGAAGTAAATGGGATAGTCTTACCTAGAATTGTATACGAACCCCGAAATTCGAATAATGCGGATCCGCCGTGGTTCCGAAGACCGGAGTTATCCAGGCAGATGGCCTTAACCAATTACAGTTAGCGAGATATAAAGATTTTGTTGAGCTCGAATTCTACGAGGAGCTCGTTCGCCATTAGAGCACAATGAGACAACTGCGATCACAATACAGCTACCAGTCATCTTGGATGCAGTGGTTCATCCAAACATAAGAAAATACTTTATGAATGTAATACTGATAGATAAATGCCATCTAGGCTATTAAATTAAACTTATTCACTCAATCACGAGTCTACCATAGGTTAATGGTCAGGTTCAGGTATGTACTTATGTACTAACAGAAACCGGCGGAATATATAACGCTAGTCACAGCTGTATATATCACTGGATCCTGACAATGAGTTAAATTTCTCCTCTTCCTTGAAGAATTTAGAACATTGTATTGCCGATATCCGGCTATGGATGACTCAAAATCTTCTAAAACTAAATGATGATAAAACAAATATTTTATATTTGGCATCACCACATTGTGTTAAATCCCTAAAGACATCAGCATTACAAATGGGTACATCTTCGATTACCCCTAATGGGTCAGTAAAAAATCTAGGGGTTATTTTTGACCAATGTATTAACATGCATGAACATGTCACATCAGTATGCCGAGCTGCCTACTACTATCTTAAGAACATCCACTGTTTAAAAGCATTCTTGACACAAGAATCACTTTAACTGTAGTTCATGCCTTTGTTACATCTCGTATAGACTATTGTAACTCCCTGTTACATGGCATATCTGATTATAACATTAATCGCCTTCAGCGAATTCAGAATAGTGCAGCTCGCATTGTAACAAATACTAGAAAATATGATCATATTACCCCAATTCTTCAAAAACTACATTGGCTACCTGTTAGATAGCGTATCCATTTTAAGATTCTGTTAATAACTTATAAATCTATTAATGATATGGCGCCAGAATACCTGTGTGAACTGATGTCCATTAGAAAGTCATCCTGAAAACTCAGGTCATCCAGTCAGATACTATTGCAGGTGCCAGTGTCTCGGCTCAAGTCATATGGTGATTGTGCATTTAGTGTTGCAGCCCCCACTTTGTGGAATAAGTTGCCGGCAAATATTAGAAATTCGTCGTCTCTTGGAAATTTTAAGTCTCTTCTAAAAACACACCTATTTAAGGTCGCTTTCACAGATAAATAATTATTATCTTTTAAATCATTACAGGGTTTTACAGACATTATTTGGGGTATTATTAAATTACATATTATTTGTACAGCGCCTTTGAATGGCTCCTGCTAGTAAGGGCTCTTTATTAAATATACATTATTATTATTATTATTATTATTAGTCAACTGATAAAAGTTGTTTCCATCCAACTTCATCTTCCTGCACAATATCATCTGAGATATACGCCCATCCAGTTGGGGGGGGGGGTATTTCTGGGTTCGCCTCTTAGCAATATGTCTTAGAAGAGTTTTCGTCATCCATAGCTGAATATCAGCAATATAATGTTCTAAATTCTTCAAGAGGATAAATTTAACTCATCCAGTGATATATACAGCTGTGTATCATCAGCATACAAGTCCAATTTAACCCAATATCGCTTCGTAATGATCCCAAGAGGACGCGTATACATCGTGAAAACTGGAGGACCAAGAACTGAACCCCGTGGTACACCAGATAACAACAATTGAACAGACACCCCAACCTCTGTTTGTAGGATGTAACATTGGATAGTAGCATCTCGGCCAGGTGTGGCCAACCTTGAGGCAAAACAAACGGGTCAACCACTCATTATCATAATAGTTCGTTCTATATAAACTTAATAGGGACCGTGCAGCCCCAACGCGTCTATATTCATAACAAAATGTTGAAAGGTGACAAGTTCAATAAAACAAAATCAATTTCGTACGTATATCATCGTATATTGCGTTTGAATCGAACAAAAACACAATACGCTGCTTTCAGTTGAGGCATTCATAATTTCTGTGTGTGTGTGTGCGCGCGCGCGCGCGCGTGTGTGTGTGTGTGTGGTTCTGACTCAGTTGGCATGCAAAGCCACATACACATATTAATAGGGATTGTCAGTTTAAAGAAAATGTCAGCTTGCTCAGAGATATCGGAAAAACTAGCGCTGTGTTGACCCAGTAAACGTGCCTAGTCATAGTGAACGAGTGAGACACTAGCTATATACTTAAGTACACGTTGGCACCGAAAAAGATCGTTTAATGGAGAGCCCCCGGGGGTTTCAGTGACCCCTTTATGACACTGGTGCAGATACAAGGAGGCGCCACATAACCAGAGATCCATATCTATGAACAGACAAAGCTACCGCCATAGAACAAAAACGTTTGCTGACGTCATCCAAGTGCACAATGGCCGCATATTATACATTCGTATTCCATCAAAGTAATCAGTCTAAGTCCTTAAACATTTATTTATGCAAGTGATATCTCTTGGGAACCAATTTGAGGGGGGGGGTTAGGTCCATTTGAGAAGAATCAACTGAAATTATGGATCACGGCTCAAAATAAAATGAACTAGTAAATCAGTGCTGTTAAATTCCTACCGAGTCATGCTTAGATTTATTTTTGTTCTCGATCAGTGACATAATGTACTGATCGAGATGACAATCATCATCGTCATCTCGATCAGTACATTATTTTCTTATATATCCAGGATGTGACGACTATCATTCTGATGCTATCGGGTAGTGAGTAATAGTTTCTTTGTTGATTCTACCTGTTCGTGCGTGCTGACTTGATTGTCGTGTTGAAGAACACACCTGTATGGACTTCGGTGCTAGGGCTGTTCTGCTTTAGGCTTGTAATTCCGGAAGCGAACGCCACGGCGCCCATCCTTCGTTTTGTTCATTTCATTACCGTGTCCGTCAGAGCGCCACCTAGGCTCGTTTAATCGGAATAAGAATACTTTGGTGGTTTACTTACCGAGACTGGGCGTTGTCATTCTACGTCGATACCTACACCTTAAATGGTTAATAAACACAGGTATTATCCGTGTTGTATTATTATTACTGGTTGTAACAAAATAGGATTGCCCTTTAATTATCTCTCTCTCTCCCCCCGTGATGTATTCGTAGCAGGACTAGTGATGTGTCTGGTCACAGACTTCTAACATCTGGGTTCAAATCAGTAAACCTCATTGCCATTTAAAATTCTTTAGCTCATTAGGGTTTGTGTGTGTATATATGTGTGTGTGTATGTGAGAGAGAGAGAGAGAGAGAGAGAGAGAGAGAGAGAGAGAGAGAGAGAGAGAGAGAGAGAGAGAGAGAGAGAGAGAGAGAGAGAGATAATACACCTATACCCATGATAATATAACCTTTCAGATTATAAAGAATACGGGGGCTGCTGTAATGACACATACTTTCCATATTAATGGTAGTCATGAAGAATAAAAGTAGCTGACAAAATGTAGCTGACTAATTTTGATATTCTTTCACCAGAAACAAACAATCAATCAATCAATCGAAAAAGCGAACAAACAAACATGCCGACAACAGGGTTCTGTTATTAAGATTCGGGAAGGGCGGTGACCTTCTCGTGACATGATCAGCGTGTTATTATCCGCCATAGTGACCACCGTGACATTATTATAATTACTGTCACGTGGTCGTTTGAGTGGCGTAGCTGTGCTTTCGGAGGATTATGGTCAACGGTTTGCATTGTTAATACATATACCTGTATGTATTAGCTAAAACATATCCTCAGCAGTTTGGTTACAGCTAATCGGCTTCCTATCATAATTAGATACATGACCAAATATACCGAACATAATAATAATAATAATAGTAATAATAATAATTACAGCATCATCATCAACAATAATAATACTAAAATATAAATTATAACTGACTGTCATTATATGTTACATCACGTCAACCTTGATAAGTTCTCACTCTCATCTAGTGAGAGAGTGTAAGACGAGAAGAACGTATGATGGCTCTGGTTAGGAACGTTATGACGACGTTTTGACTAACTCGCCACGAACCGTAACCACTCACTCACTCACTCACTCACTCACTCACTCACTCACTCACTCACTCACTCACTCACTCACTCACTCACTCACTCACTCAATCAGATTAAAACCTCGTTCACTGTCAGAACTACGAGCCAAGGTGTATGTATCCTATGCGATATGTTTGTCATAAACACTGAGAGCCTAATATTTAAATCTATTGATACCTCGTTATGTCGCCCTTTGGTAGAGGGATTCCTCATACCAGATGAACAAACTTTATGTACTGGAGATGAAATGTCTGGGTGTTCTCCCCCTCCGTATGTGTATGTGTCTGTGCGCGCGCCCGCGTGTGTGTTCATTCTGTTGTTAGACTGAGAACCCGGGCCCACGTGTTAGTGTGTATGCGTGTGTTCGTTCTGTTGTTAGACTGAATGAGAACCCGCGCCCGTGTGTGTTTTAGCTGTGTATAATAAGGCACAGGCACAGAGAATCTCGAACCGGGAATTCAAACTCTGGACGTTTCTTCAGGGGACTGAATCCAGAGTGGCGACTTTTCTTGCTGAGACATGTGTAATGTCTCACCAGTCCCTAAGCCGCCAAGCAAAAACAAAAAGCGAATCACCTACAGCCGTGGAGTTTGGGATTGAACACCCAAGTCAGATCACGGCAGTAGTGAGAATGTTTAGATTAATTATCTAAGCAGCCCTATTTATAGCTAGTTTTTAATTGCTGTATCTTTCTTCAAAGCAATACTATATAAACCGTATAACCCAATTGTCACTGTCTTCAAAGATCAGTTTTTACAACGGGCAGGCGTCATGAAGCGACTACTATTAAAACTGTTTATCTTAATTACTATTAAAAGACTGACATCTGCGCTGAAGCAGACCGTAATGCGCGTCATACTCTCGAAAATTTTA
>JAODUP010000585.1:112500-317143 GCA_025642065.1 Paralvinella palmiformis | reverse complement strand
GTGATGTTCAACAAAGGATGTTCTGTTCTTTACGCCAGGTGTGTTGACATTGCAGATGAGACGCATCAATATAGCTACTTTGGCTGGAAATAACCTGTAATTACTCTCAAGGTCGTTGAATAACTTATGCAGGTGTGTGTGTGTGTATGCCACCACCTCACCCATCATCATCCAATGACCTCTCTGTTCGAGAAGTTGGAAATTTGTTGGTCTTAATTATCCTATTTTTAAACATTAGAGAGCATAATAATAATAATAATAATAATAATAATAATAATAATAATAATAATTATAAAGAAACTATACAGGTGGTAGATGGTACAAGGGTAGATCTTCGGGGTTGGGGGTTGTTGTCTGGGGGTAGTTTTTTTTTCTCTAAAACCGACACACGCACACACACACAAGCGAATTAGCTGGTTCCCACAGGCTGATGAGTAGACCAGACACATGCTTAGGTATACGCACACATTTATCAATATGTGGAGGTATGGAACATTTTATTTTTAGATTAATGTATGTATAGTTGTATTTGTATTTAGATTTATGGAGATAGGTCTCGAAGGATGTTTAGATATATGTTGATGCTCTGTGCCTGTTGCCTCTTTATATGTACCCTAAAATGCACATTGCCCGTGCCAGACATCTTATCTATTTCCATCCAGATTCCTTATTACACCAATGTCAGAAAGTTATGTCGTTATTACAACATGTTTGAGTTTATTAGCTTTGTTAGGTATACTGTAGAATCTATATTGTTGTTCTCTTATGTGGTCTGGCGAAACGACCTATTAATTCATACAATGCTGCTTGATGAATTTATACTCCTGGAGTCGTTTTTTACTCCGGCAGGCATCTCCATGGGTATTAAGCTGCGGACAGAGTTTTTTCCCATATTATGAGTAATTAGATTACACCAATATAGGAAATTTGTTAAATGTATAGCTATTATAATCCCGACGTGTCATTCGCAGTATCGGAGATCTGCCTGAAATCCGCTGTTCTCGACCATGGGTCAAATAGATCAAGTGGATAGGCGCTTTAATTTAGATCCCACCACACCTAACTGCATATACTTAGGGACGCTAAATTAGGCCGTGAATAAACGTTCACTTAGCGATGAACGGAAACGTATGAGGGTTAGCTGTTAGGTTCGGGTAAATCATAGTATTTACTCAGGTTTGAGACGATATTTCGTTCTAGTCCAGTAATAATCCATTGTGCAGTATTGCTACTTTGTTTTTATTTTAGTTAAATCGCTTCAGTGAGTCCATACTGAGTTAGTGTACATTCTCTTTGTTATGAACAAGCTATAATGTTTGTTAACACGCTGAGGGTATATATAGCGCTTGAATTTTCATTTAGGTTAGACACATATATAGGTATACCTATACATGTGTCTGGTCTACTCATCAGCCTGTGGGAACCAGCTAATTCGCTTTTCGTACGCGACAAATATGTCACGCCCACAGGAAAGCGGCTACATGCAGGCTACGTACAAAAAGCGGAAGCAAATAAAAAGGTACCATTTGACACCACAGCTCGCAGTTTACAACACGTGCATGTGGTTCAATAGTAAGTTAACATATATATATATATATATATATATATATATATATATATATATATATATATATATATATATATTGACACCAGTTAACATTCAACAGAAATTTGCTGTGGTTCAAAGATAACTTATACATAAAACATTTAGATACCACAGATGATGTTCTCGGCTCCATTCTGGGTTCGAATTGCTAAACAAATCCTACCTATACGGTGTGTGTGTATGTGTGTGTGTGTGTGTGTGTGTGTGTGTGCGTGTGCGAGTGTAAACGTTTTAATATTAAAACCACATTCATCAGTGTTGGTCAATATTTGATATAAAAATTATGTTTGTGAAATAACATCTAACAAGATTATGGACGAGATAAACAAATTTGTGAAACAAACAAACAAACGAAATGAAACGACAACAAGATAAGCAATTACACGAGATAGCCAATCTAAGATATTTTTGGGGAAACTCGAATTACACCAATTAGTTAATCCATTAAGTTAGTACTCTCGAACTTCGATGTACCGATTGACCTTGACGGTGTATAGAGAGAAGCAAGTACATTATTGTTGAGATGATAATTGTGTCTGTAACTTTATCATTATGATTTTGTTGGTTATCTCTGACCTCTTCAATATCACTATTGACTAACTGTTTTTTTGTTTACTGTGTAGTAGCAGAATACTGTTTATATATAAGCTCTCTGGTAGTAGTAGCCTCTCAGTTGATTTATGTCATTTAAGCCATTACACTTGGTCTAATATCCCGACGTCTAGGTTTGTTTACACAATCGGATGAATGGAGGCGTAATTTCTCGCCACAAATTGTCCCGAGTCTGGCTTCTGGCCAATTAAGACAAGGAGGACCACTTCCGGTGTGTGTTTAAACAAACAGAGAAGCTAATTTTGTTACTGATAACAGATCTCGGAACCCACCGCCGTTTGTAGCGCACTCGAAAGTACGAGTGTTGCTCAGTTTAAAGTTGCACTCGAGATACATCTTTTTATAGATTCGACGATGGTAGATTTGTTAATTTATTTGTTATTTTAATTAAAACGTCATTATTTTAACAGTGTACATAATTCAGTTTATTTATATATGTATTTTAAGATAACACGATTGTCTTAATTAGCAGTAATAATATAGAACGTACGTAAGTTTCGTATCTATTTAATTGTGAAGCGCCCAGAACAATTTTTTATAAGACGTATATTATTATTGTTTAAAAAAATGATACATAACGTAAAGTTTATTTATGTGAATCCTTTTTAATTATTATCATCGTGATTAAAAGGTAATGAGAACAGATGTTGCTTTTGAACACATAATAATCGATTATTTAATTAGTAAACAACATTTGTAATTGATTGGCGGCAATGTCAATTGAAATTTGAAATAAATATTTAATAATTTAAGCTCGTCGTTTATACATTTTGTGGAATTTTAGTTCAATTTATCCAATCTGGAACGATATACCCCACTGGGATTAGTTAGTTACGGAGATTATGTTTAAAATGAAACGAAGATAAAATAACGACAAAAGATCAATCAGAATATCTCGATAAATGATTACTTTTATCTGAGAAACAGAAAGTAATCTTGTTGACGTCCAGTGAGAGATAACCTCTTTTTTTACTATATATATATATATATATATATATATATATATATATATATATATATATATAGGTCAGTCGAGATAACAAATCACTGAAATTCGTCTAACAAGATCATAATCAACTTTTATCACTTAACAGACAAGACACGATGTTGGCTTTTTGTTTTTAATAAAATGTTTACACGAAGTGGTGATAAACGTAAACAAATGTTTAAAAAAATGACGCCGAGAATGTTTATCCGTTAACAGAGTAGTAAACAGAGTACTCGGCTATTTATTATTATCTTTGTTTAATATTTATTTCTCGGATAAACATCAGTAAGAGGTGGAAATGGGGGGAGTTTATACGGTTTATCACAAACGACATCAATGATTGATCTCTTGTCACAGGTGATAAGTGATAAGATTGATGGGTTACGTCTTAAGCGAGATGAGAAACGGAAATTGTATTCGTCAGAAATGTTACAATTTCTAATCCGCTCAGGAAGTATTGTTTACAAAAGTCAAGTAGGTTTTCTAGGTATATACTGACGCCACATATGATCTCATTTCTGACATGTTATGTCCTTATACTATCCATTGTGCTTAGCTTGGTGTGTGTGTGTGTGTGTGTGTGTGTTTCTCTCTCTCTCTCTCTCTCTCTCTCTCTGACTCTCTCCCCCACCTCTCTCTCTCTCTCTCTCTCTCTCTCTCTGTGTATGTGTGACTGCCCCCCTCTCTCTTTGTGTGTGTGTGTGTGTGACTGTCTCTCTTGTGTGTGTGTGTGTGTGTATGTGTGTGTGACTGTCTCTCTCTCTATCCTTCTCTCTCTCTCTATATATATATGTGTGTGTCTATCTCTGTGTGTGTGCGTGTGTGTGTGCGACTCTCTCTCTCTCCCTCTCTCTCTCTCTCTCTCTCTCTCTGTGTGTGTGTGTATGTGTGTGTGTGTGTTTGCGCGCCTATAAATGCTCCAAACATTATTCTCACATGTCTGGCAGAAACACGCGCAAACACATCGTATGTCTTCTTGGCGATGTCTTGTGATAATTAGTCACATATTTGATACAAATGGGGATCATATCTTTCCGATTTTGAAACCTTAGAGGATTCTTTCACTAGTTAGACTTGTGACACATGGCTGTGATTGGCTTCTATGCTTCTAGTAATAGGCATCATCCGGATCACATGTCAGTTAGCGTCTTCCGGACACGTCTCTCCTGGTGTCAGGTGATAACAGAGGTTATCATTATATTCAGATAATGATAGCCAGAGATTGTTCCAGGGGAAATAGATATCAGCCGTTGACTGTATACCGACCGGAACATTTGTCGCTATTAAGGACTTCCTGGATATCTGTCAATCTCGGGAATTTGACACAATCCGAAGCGTGCTGTGTGCATCTGACACGTTCTAAAAAATAATAAATGTGTCGCTGGATCAAATTTCGGACTGAACTTATTATTGTCTGATTGAAGCAAAGGTGGGAGTTTATTAGGAATATATATATTAGCTGAAATTTGACGTAATCTGTATTAAATATCGGTTAGGAATAAAGTACTACCTGAATATTTCAGCTAATAAACATATTAGCTGACTATGCAGATTAACTATAACACACACACACACACACACACACACACACACACACACACACACACACACACACACACACACACACACACACACACACACACACACACACACACACACACACACACACACACACACATATATATATATATATATATATATATATATAGAGAGAGAGAGAGAGAGAGAGAGAGAGTTTAGCCAGTAATAACATGATACAATTTCTGATTATTCACTGCGTGATTTATGAAACTTGATAACAATAGAAAATTCCGGTTATCTTATACAGATATTCTGATAATAATCGTTGAAATAACAATGCGTCACATATCGCTATCACAAACACCTAATTATATACCAAGATCATCTTTTCAGTTTAAAAATTTGATTATTGATTGACACAATCCGACAGGATTATGTATGTCTATCATAAATAAGATTGTCATTTGCGAAGATCGATTAATCTAATTTTCCTATCAGTGTTTGTGGTTAGTAAATAGGAGCTTGTAACTTTGTTACTTAAAACGCAACCAGTATGTGAAGGGTGTTTCATCTTTGGCTTCGCTTCATTAACTTTGGAGGTCGCCTACAATGTGCACAAAAGTGGCCATAAACATTAATTATCAATCATTAAAACACAACCAGTAATTTGATTCATTTAACGTAATTAAATTTTATACTTCGTTTTTTATTTATTTCTTGGCAATTTCTCTCTCACACATATTCCGACGAATTTTAGGAATGTGACTTTGATAAGACTTACTTTTACGGAGTGATAAAGTTCGACAAGAGTGCGTTTTAAAGACGTTTGAAACATGTCGACAACTGTTCTAGTCGGAATGAATTTATACCCGTTTAACGTTCTTAGATTTGTTGCTGCTAATCCTTTCAGTAAACTACAATTAGCGATCGTGATATATTTGGTCAAGAATAAATCGCGATTGTAGGTAGTTCACATCTTCAAAAAAGATCAAAAGATCAAAGAGTACGACAGCCTATAAACCCATTGTATTTACGACAAGATTACTGTTATACATAAATAACCGACTTTCATAATGAACTATTTAAATCGTCCGTCTCACACCTAACATTGTCTACACAAGAATAATAAATGATTCGGCACCTAAAGGTGTAAAGAAACCCGCGTTTTGTTTTAGCAAGTATCAAAGCTACTTATTATAAAAATCTAGGCTTAGATAGTAAAAGGGTTAGCCACCATTTTGACAAATTAAGTTTCTCAGATTGGCGTCTATACGTTAAATGAATAGAATCGTAAGGACATGTTACATCGTCGGAAACAAGTATTCTTCATCAATTTAATTCGACACCGATGCTGTGGAAGAAACTGGAAATTAGCATTTCTAGTTGATGACGTCTTACTGTAAAGCAATTTTGTTCACGAAGCTGAAAATCGTCGACATTATTAAAATGGAGAACAATAGACTTGACAATGAGACAGGGATGAGCCTTATGACCAAGACAGGGATCGTACTTGTCAATAAATTGAAGGACGATGAAGGACGGACATCATAATCTTTGTATAAATAAGAAAACATCGATCCGATAATAAACAATTTGTTGCTGATGTTGCGAATTGATCAGGATAAACTTTCAATAGAAGCCAAGGTAAGATAATTTTATCTGGATATAAATAATTATCACTATCTCCCAAAATTAACTTTCTTCCCAAAATATTTCAAAAGTTACTTTTGATTAAAATAATTTCAGGCTGTAATAGGTTAGCTACAGGAAATGACGTAACACCGTGTTGACTTATTGTTGTCGATTTAAGAAGGCAGAAACAATATTTGCTATTATATAGAGATATAATTCTTGATCCTTTTTCGTGAAGACAAGCCATTGATGAACAGTGAAAAAATTTTTAAATTTTTCAAATGTGTTTGTTATTGTTAATTTTTCACTTCTTTATATTTATAACATATAACGAATCTTCTTTTATTCAGGAATTAAAATCAAAGTTCAGGATCTCTTAGTTACCTAAAAACAACTAAAAACTTACCATTTGTTGATATATAAAAAATTCTTTTCATAGAAATACATGTGTTTAAAGTTCATCGAATATTAATGTTCTATAATCCAATCAATACCATCCTATCAAACCAACTACATATAGATACAACGTAGATTAGAGTTACTAAACTCAAAGCCATTATACAGTTCAAACAGATCCAAAATTAAAGAATAATCTGCCACATATATGTCCTAATTGGCTATATGGTTATAATTATGCAGTTACATAAAAAAACAATTACTCTTGATTACTTTATATAAAAATCGTATTAATCAGGAAAATATATTTCGAAGTAGCTAATATAATATAGAAAACTTAACAATAAATTCCGAAAATAATATATATATATATATATATATATATATATATATATATATATATATATATATATGCGTATCTTAAATATTTTTAATATAAATTACTTAGAGACTTATTTTGGTGAGTCAGATCCAAAGGATGTTAATTGAAGAAGCAAAGTTATGTTTGAAGTCGGTATAAAACATGTCATTTACAAGTTTAATATATTGTACCATAAACCGTTACACAATCAGCTTTTTTTTTACGTTAGAAAGTGTTCAGATCTCGGCTTTTTGATACAAACTTATATCTTCGCAAACAGCATTTAAATATAAAGACAACTAATGTTAAAACATATAATTCTATTTTCTATGTTTAACTTTCAGCTAAATAGCCCTCACACAAACAAACACCTTATTATTTTAAAATATACTTAAATTATTTAATAGTTATGTCTATAGATCCTTTTGTAATTGTAACATAAGGCATGCATTTAACCTGTGTACTTTCTTACTATTGGCTGTTAATGAAGAATACCTGAATAGTAACCCCCCCCTCCGCCCGGATTGTCTTTATATGTTTTGGAGCTAAAATCACTTAATATTAAGTTAAAGATCATTTCCATTAATGTCTGGGATTTAATTGCTTAATTAGTCACACGCTGATTGCAAAGTGGAATGTACTGTTTGTGTTCTAAATGAAAACCTTGACCTTCCACCTCTGTTATTGGGAGGGGGTATAATAAAACTGCAGGGATTCTGTCTAATATTACATCCATAAAAATGGAATGGTATCATACTGTGAATCAGGATCACCAACCTCCTGGAAGCGTTCTGAGTGATGGGGAGGGTGGTTTGTTTCTTTATTAAGACGAATTGACAAAATAATTACTTTGATAACTAATTAACACCACAAAGTGTATGACAGCTGTCTCCATAAGACCTCTCAGACACAGGGTGACTGAATGACTGACTGACTGACGGATGGACTGACTGACTGACTGACCTGACCGACCGACCGACCGACCGACCGACCGACCGACCGACCGACCGACCGACCGACCGACCGACCGACCGACCGACCGACCGACCGACCGACCGACCGACCGACCGACCGACCGACCGACCGACCGACCGACCGACCGACCGACCGACCGACCGACCGACCGACCGCCACCGCCGAGCCGACCCACCGCCGCCGACCGACACCACCGCCGACCGCCGACCGACCGACCGCCGCCGGACCACCGAACCGCGACCGACCGACCGACCGACCGACCGACCGACCGACCGACCGACCGACCGACCGACCGACCGACCGACCGACTGACCGACTGACCGACTGACTGACATGCATGTTCCCTTCTTCCCCTTTCTCTTTAACATTCCTGTGTTATTGGATTGGCATCCATGTAAGTTTACTAAATTTATTCAGTAATTTCAGATGATAGAGCCTTACTGTGTTCTACCGGGATAGCTTACATAAGTGGTGACACCTGGTGGATGTGGTATTACTTATATATTATATTGTCTAATATGTCAGCATATGGTCGTACAAAAGTTTCACCAGATATTTATTTCCATGTAATAGCAAAAAGAAGACAATTTTCCTATTATCTTTACAGACGACGTATACTTGATAGAGAACATAGACCACATTAATATGCAATATGTCATGTCAACAACGACAAGAGAACATATCACACAAATAATCTTCCTTCACCATTTAGACTTTGATCAATTATAACTATTTAGGGACTCGATCCAGATGTAGTAAGTTACTTTATGTGCTACAAAGGAAACATTTTACACGTTATAACATATGGCTCGGTGGCTTACGTAAAAGACAATGCAACATTCCCACCTAACAAAGCTGATGTAAGTATATGAACATACATATTTATATTCATAGTTATATGCGCGTGCACACATGCATGCGCACGCACGCACACGCACACACGCACGCACGCACGCACGCACGCACGCACTACCGAAACAAACAAGCAAGCAAAAAACACACCGACTCACTTACTCACTCACTCACTCACTCAACCTACCAACCGACCGACCGACCAACGGACTAACAGACAGATAGACAGACACAGGCACACAGACAGACAGACAGACAGACACGCAGACAGATATATTTCTATTCTTATCCTTGCCTTAATTGGCATAATACAAAACTGCATAAACGTAGAACATATACATTCCGTCATATTTAAGTATTCGTTAGATGGCCGAGTACAAAAATTGTAAAAAAAATCATTCATTAATCAACAACTCTGACAGATAAAGTCACGTGTTCACGGCAGGAGACTAGACCTTTTATTATGAAGATGGATAGATATTTGACATAACGTCACATTTTTCAACACCGAATAATGATTTATTTTATCGTCGCTTCTAAAATATGGTTATACACAGTAAATGTCTATTGACCCCCGTCGTGTAATTAATTACTGTGTGTATTATGCGCCGATAGTTGATATCAGGTCGTTCAGTGAGCTCCGGTGGCCTAGCGGTTAAGCACCCGGCACTTGGTGCCAACGATCGCAGGTTCGAACCCCGCAAGAGGTCGAAACTTTTCCAGGGATTAATTTCTCGGCTCACTACATCGTGGGTGGCTGACCACGTTAAATGGCGCTGCCGTCTCCACTGAATTATTTAAAATAAAGGGGGACGTTAAAAAACCCCTGAGGAAGTAAAACACTCTGGCAGTGACCACCCTCAGGGTATTTCGGCTCCATCTTTCCGTACTGCTCCCCTGTGAGTGGTGGGGGAGGAAGATTTCTCAACCACTCCAACATAGAGTCTGTGCTGATTAAGCGACAGCCTGGGGATTCTCCCCGAACAACAAAACCAAACCATCAGGTCGTTGTCGACCTCATATGGTACAGTCCTTGATCCTTGACCTCTGACATGACCAGAGAACGCCATAGGAAGACAAAGGTCGAATCTGGTGTCACAAACTAGAACTGGTATAATCAATTTGATTATAAGGACAAATAAGTCTACATTTGGCTGAATGAATAATTAGTTTTTTTTTATTTCACTAAATAAAATATTTAAAAGTTGCTAGGAGAAAGTAAGGACACGAAAATGATAAAACTTAACAAACAGTTCATCAAAAAATAATAGGATATGCTAATAGAATTAAATTTTAGAATAGTTCAACTCCATTTTAAGTTTTGTCAAATACTTTCGTCGGTCAGAAGATTATCTTTAATTGAATATGACTTATCTTCATCCTTTTGTTCATTATTGAATGAATCCTTTGACAAGTAAGATGAGATATCCATGAATATTGTAATGCGATCTATTTAGCTCGTTAAACAGGTGATAACTCATTCTCAAACAAGCTCGTGTTATCGATGCGTGTTTTGTTTTTTTAAATTAATAATGTATGCTTATTTACCGCCAGAATCAGGTAGCCCGGTTCTGAGGCGCTGTACAGTATTATATTATCCCCGACTCAGTCCCGTTTCTACCCATCACAAATCTCAACTCCCACGGGAGCATACAACGCAACGCCGCCATTAAAGGCGCGAAGCGTTACTCGAACGCATAGCCATCGCGTCCCGTCAGGTTCTCATTTTTATGAATGCGTAAATCACATGACAGCACTGCAACTCGCCGGAGTCTCAAACCCGCGACCCTTCGGCTATGAGTCCTACGCTCTCACTAACTGAGCTATCACGCTATCAAACCTTAAATTCAACGGTTATAATGTTAGAACCGAAAATCCTAAATCTAAATACAAACAAAATTTTAACACATTGTTATATGTTGAACGGTGATAATCACATTTTCACTGTTACAGGAAAGGCTCACCATCATAACCGGCTTACAATGCTACAGTAATGCCATCTGGTGTTAGGAATTGTATTAGCTATTCAAGCTGAAACTTCAAAATATTCCAAGTAATAACCAAGTGACAATGAAAATATTTTAAAATTAGGTATAAAATAACTAGATTAAATCATTTTTCAGACCTAGCATTTATTTTCATTAAGTGACGCCTAATTAATGATAAATTGCATTATTTTAGAACTTGCTGTTATTTTTTTTATAGTTATAGAGAGATTCAACAATCAGCTTATGGTCGATTTGATGTCTGTTTATGTAACTGGAAATTCATTAAATGTAATTACCCCCAAAAAAGTAAGTCTGTAGCGATATTCTATTAGCATGGTTGTTATATATAAAGTTGTTGACAAAAACTTGCAGGAATCGTCTGTAATATTATAGCCATAAACGTTACCTGGCCTGGTAACGTAAAACAGTTAATTAGTCTGGTGAAATCGTACCAGGTGACACACTTCCTAATTGATTTATCTTTTTAAGACCCGTCTATCTTTATACAACCCTGTCTACTCATTCTCCTATAAAACTGGACACAAAGTACTTAATAATTAGATTTTATATCTGACAATTCAGGCCCCAGACTTCAAAGTTAAGTTAAGGTTACTTTGTGTGTGTGTGTGTGTGTATATATATATATATATATATATATATATATATATATATATATATATATATAAAACCATGATGCAGAGAGAAGACAGCAGTTGAGATTAATGATCTTATCTTACCCATTTATTTAACTCTACTCAGGTGGCGCCACATAGCGCTTTCTGCCGACACTCTAATTCATCATCATCTAGTTATGGTTAGAGAGCCACAGATTGAGATTCTGTAATGTCGTAACAATTTGTGGCAACGATACAGTAAGATAGGATTGAATAAATGACCGAATCAGTACGCTATTCAACAAATAGTTCAGCCAATCATTTAGTTAATAAACAGTTTATGTGCTAAGAAATATGTTGACAAAATTAATTACCAAATACTTTATGTCTAAAACTGAAGGCAGCCAAGAAATAATGTCTCTTTAAAAACTTAATTAATTAATGTGTAATTACTGCGGGAGTTTATCGGCAACAAAGTCAACTCAGTACTGAGTAGTTCTAATGGGAGATAGAATTGATGCTAATTACTGAAAATATATAACCAACAACAAACAAACAATCAAACGAACAAACAAACGAACAATCAACTTATATGTCGATTTATAAATACAGTCACATAAAAACACCAGGAAAACAACCATTTTGGAGACCCGGGTTGTTTGTGGTTCGTGTTTGTGGTACAGGATAATTCAATTACTTCCTATTTTATTACCGCCAAACGGCATTAACCACAGGACCACAGGTTTTTTAATGGGCGACTTTGTCCGTTTATTGACACATAAAGAATGTTGAGGCTCCATATACGATAGGTTTAATTACTGGACGTCGACTGTCAGCTGTCTCTAGCGTGACGTGTGATTGAGAGATTGATTTATAATAATGTTATGAGAAATATTAAAACAGTCACGTGACGTCAACAACAGCTTCTGGTACGGCTCATTAACACAGGACTTAAGTTTATAATCGATGATTGGAGATAGTGGTTTGAGTAAGTGTCTAACAATCGATTACTGAAGTTGTTTTCCGACTTATTTTCTAGACTTATTTGACGGTGAAACAAAATTAACAAATATCTAACAAAGAACAACAACAACAACAACAACAACAACAATAATAATAATAATAATAATAATAATAAAATACTACACCATCAATAATAACAACTACTAATTATAATCCCAATGAAACTCGTTGCATCGGTTTTCAACCAAAAGTTTTGGTTAGATACAATAATGGTCTATCACCTACATATTTTACCGCGGATTTAATAGACAGTTAAAGGAAACAGGAAATAGTAAATTACAATAACAAAAATGTCCATAAAATGTTATAATTAATAGTTTGCTGATACAAAAATAGTACTGATGATTATGTAGATGATGTTGATGATGATGATGATGATGATGATGATGATGTTGATGAGGATGAGGAGGAGGGGGGGCAAGGAGGAGAGTGATGACGATAGCTAGAAGTGATCCATCCACAACTAGAAAATATTATCTAATAAACTGAATGTAGGATAATTATTAGCGAACGAAAACAAGAACATTAATGTTTAGAACAATAACTATGGACATGATCAGACAACGAAGATGACAGGGGAATGACGGATCAAGGGAAGTATACAATAATACAGTAAACAAGCTCACAATATCAATGATGTAAACATACAAGAAGTTAGTCAACATAAAAGATGTCTTTCTATTTTCATAAACTATCATAATAAACTCACTAATTGATGTTACAGAAGAAATCCTATATCTCTTTATATTGTCAGGTAAGTTAACACAAAAGTTTCGTCTTTAGTAAGATAATAACATAGACTGAAGTTATTGTTGTCTTTAGACAATAAGGATACAGTCATTATAGTAATGGCATATTTATGGGTTCAGAGAGTAACGTAGGTAACTATGGTGACGACTTGTTAACAACTGAAATAAATCACGACTTTTAAGTATGTGATCATGTTACAAAGTAGCCATGTTAGTAATATGATATGGTCGTAAATCTCTCTCTCTCTCTCTCTCTCTCTCTCTCTCTCTCTCTCTCTCTCTCTCTCTCTCTCTCTCTCTCTCTCTCTCTCTCTCTCTCTCTCTCTATATATATATATATATATATATATATATATATATATATATATATTTATTTATTTATTTATATGTGTGTGTGTGTGTGCGCGCGCGCGCACCTGCTTGTGTGCGTGTGTATGCGTGCGTGTCAGTGTGTTCGCATAAAGTCTAACAAAAGAGTCTTAAACAACGGTGAATATTTGTGGCCTATGATTGGGACTTTGATGTTTACTCATTAATTTAAAAAAAATATTATTCTATGCCCTTATTTATTTGGGCCGAAGCCCCATGTATCCCTCAACATCAGCAGCAGTCATAACTGACAACGTTATTATTTAGAATGTTTCTGTTATAATACATTAAGTTGATGTGTTCTTTTCTCAACCCAAACTGACAAGTGTTAAAAGCGTCCAGGTACCTAATGGATCCTATAATACGATAACAAATGCTTTAAGATAAAGACTTTATCATATAACCTCTTGTTTTGACTCGTATTTTGACCTTAGAATGTCTGAAGGGCGAAGACAGTAGCATTTAGCTTAAATCATTGAAGTAAAATAATTTTTGGATAAAATGTTGATAAAAGTCATTTGATATATCGAAGACTCATGGAAGAACTTAGACATTGTCTTTTTTGCTTTGATTTAGATCCTAACAAGGTAAATTATCTTACCGTGTTTAACCAATCATCGTTTGATAATAATGACCAAATTACCATATCTTTACATATTCATTAATCCCTAAGAAAGCTGATACGGCCATTGAATGTCTTTCAGTGCATGGCATTCTCAGACTTCATAACTGTCCATTTGATCCCAATTCTGTCCAATCAAGTTCAATAGTCGGGATCGTAAATTAGTTT
Source organism: Paralvinella palmiformis (assembly GCA_025642065.1). Classification (NCBI taxonomy): domain Eukaryota; kingdom Metazoa; phylum Annelida; class Polychaeta; order Terebellida; family Alvinellidae; genus Paralvinella; species Paralvinella palmiformis. Next base: position 302,667 of record JAODUP010000585.1, on the reverse strand, counting down.
TTTAAATAATTTGATTCAACAGAGACATCACGTGAATGTCACGTCAATGTGCACGTTCGGTGATTGAACTAAGATTTTAATTATAATGTTATGGATTATTATCGCATCGAAGTTTGGTATAAAATGTTATTTTTGTTAATGCAAAGTTATTGATGTCACATGCGCACAGGTACCAGAACTGTGACATTTCTCTTACGGGAAGGTCAAGCTTGATTACCACGGTTCATCTTAATCTTCAACATATTCCTAATTTATCCATTTTATTTCACTTTTAAATGCCAAGTTTTACCCTGTATAGTTGTAAAAATCATTTGAATTGAACTATGATATAGTATAACATAATGAGAAAATATAGATAAAAACACATGGCAGATGTTTCGATTTACGTAAAATATTGATATGGAAAGAAGCCACTTTTTCTTCATATAATTGTTGGTGAGTTTTTCAAGCGAATTTTGACTGGATTAATTTCCTTATTTTGGTTTTATTTTACTATAATAGAAACTTTCAAGCCACGTACGCTGCGCAATAACCAATGTAGCAGAGATTATATCAAAATATGTAAATAATTAATGCCCATAAATAGTGTGCATTTGATTGTTAGTGTAGCAGTGGTTGTCTCAAAATATATTAATAATTGTTATTCGTTCACATTGTTCACGTGATGTTATTCCTCGCTGATTAATACAAGGTAGCTTTCGAACTTAAACTCTGAGATTTGTCATTTTATAAGGTCAGATGATGACACGACACTTTATCAATTATTGTTTAGACATTTTGATGTTAGTGTCCTGGGGCGAGGTGACACGACTCGGCTCGTAACAATTAATAATAGAATAGCAGTAATTCTTAGATATAAAGATGATAAGATTAATGTGTTCTTTTGTCTGTTATTTAGTTCAGTTCTATGCCAAAAACTAAATTGTCTCCTGAAATTGTAATCGATCAATTATCTATAGTAAGTGTTGACCTTGAGTCAGACAAATGATAGATAATTGACGAGCGACATTCTTTATGTTTGATGTTCTTCGGGTATTTATTTATCTATTGTCTTCTTTGATACTTGACTGTCACAGAGTTAAATAGATACAGGTAATACAGGAAATAGTTGATGGCTTAGTGTGATGATTGATTAATATACATCGATTACGAAGTAAAATATAAACCTTGACGTAGGTGTTGATGTAGCTGATGATGATGACGATGAAGATGATGATGATGATGACGATGAAGATGATGATGATGATGATGACGATGAGAATGACTTGCTGAAAGAGATAAATCCCAAAAGTGGTCAAATTCCGTTATTGACTAATTCCAAGATATTTGTGTAAAGAATTATAATTAGATCTCTAGATATATATTGACGTTCTTTGATAACACGCTAATTATGATTAAAGCAAACTAATTTCGCGTCCATTCTTTTGTAATTTCTTTCGTTCTAACAATAGCACTCAGAATAATTAATGCTTCAGTTTTCAGGTCAACATCCCTCCCCCCCTCTCTCTCTCTTAATACAGAAGGCATCAGATTTTTGGGGTCAAAATGTCAAATGACCCAATAAGCATAGACATGTTCACCTGTTTTCTGTATCTTCCTACGATAGCTAAATTATCAGAGAGACATGGTGGACTTATTGACGAACGGTATTTTACTGTACAATCAGCTACTGTGTCATTGTTCCATTGTCACCTTTTTTGTACTTGTTAAGTTGTTGACGTGGCCTACAAATGAGAGATGGTGTGTATAGTTGCTGACACTTAATTGTTTAAGCTAGTTCGTGATTTGTAAGCCTAAACTGCTATTTTACGCGCACACAAACACATACGCACACGCGCAAACGCATACACGTATGTACATTATTACAGTTTTATAATTTGACAAACAAACAAACTGACTCCGTCTTACTAGTCCCATTTGTCCAGAATGACTGCCATGGTTCACCCGGTAGCTTAAAAGACCAGGCTGTATCCGTCCACCAATCCATCCATCAATTAAATGCATAGACGCATTACCACAACAATAAACATAACATAATCAACTTTTTCCATTCATATCATATATTTACAAACAAGTAAAAAGAAATATAAAAGTATTCTAGAACTTCTCACGTATGCCTTTGTGTTCTAGTCTATCGGAAAGGAAGGGGGGGGGGGGTCCTGGTTTATCCAAGAATGCCTTATTAGCTAAACAAACGTAATAAAAATACTGATTAGACTATATATAATTCAAAGAATGTCCTCATCTTATGTCATAGTTCTCGTTTATCGTGATGCTAATTTGTATTATTTCTTGATTAAGTATTCGACCAGAAGTTGTTGGCATTAAAGTAGCCGGACGAATCCTAAATCCGGATTTAATATTTTTTAGACGTAAAGATAACCCGAAGTCCTGTAATATAATTATTATCTTTATTCGCCCAGCTCAGACTGTGATACCTTAAGAAGAAGATTTCTTCGGATTAACAGATAAAATACTCCACAAAACATACGAGTACGATGTTGATGAACAGAGATTTCCAACTTAGCTAGCACCGACATATAAATACCAACGTACATATAGGTAGCATCTCACCTGACGCGGACGAACAGACAGAGAGTTTCTATTGACAACGGATGAACTAAGAGTAAACGTATTCTCTGGAAATTGTCAAAGTTTGTCTTCTACTTAGTAGTCTCTGTCTGGGATCAAGAGTATAAGTCCGAAGTATTCATAACGCTATAGTCATTAGGGCATTTCAGCGGAATCTCCTCGGTGGGGTTTACAGACGCCTTCTTGTGTGTATAAAGTGTTGTCGTCAGGTGTCATACCTCCCCTCCCTCACATCAGATTTCATTACAGTACAAATATGATATACTGATTTATAGATATATCACTTTGTGTTGTTTCAATCATAAGTTTTTAGCATCCAGTGTACACTGATCGGGAGGAATATCGATGACTGGTTTGTTAGTCCTAGCGCTCTGGTTATATGGCGGAGGGGGGGGGGGGTGTCAGTGGAAACATCCCACAAACACTTATATGAGTCAGATTCGAACCTTAAGCCTGAAAGCTTAAGCCTTAAACTTTAGCCTTAAAACTTTAGCCTTAAACTTTAGCCTTAAAAGGCTAAAGATCATATTCTCCACTAGACTATATACCAATGAGATATAATTTTTTATTTATTGAGTACATCGGGATATTGATCCATAACTCTTATGTCTTCGAGTGAATACTGCGATAAAGGAGGCATGGAGTATTAAATGTCACGATATTATTAGTCTGTGATGATTGGCAGCGATGGCTCAGCTAGTTAGAGCGTAAGACTCGTAAACTGAAACCTCACGGGTTCGGGGAACCGGAACTGCAATGATGATGATGATGATGTCATGTTAGCGACTGGTTCACTCATCCATCAAAATGAGAACCTGACAGGACGTGATGGCTATGTGTTGAGGTGTGTGCTGGATTGAAACAGGTCTGAGTCAGGGATAATAATACTGCAAAGCGTCTTAAAACAGGTGGATAGGGCGCTATAGAAATATCACGTATTATTATTATTATTATTATTATTATTATTATTATTATTATTATTATTATTATTATTAATCATCTTCAGATCAATGACGTTTAGTTTGGACACATTCTTGATCATAAAACGATGAAAACAGATTAATTAAACAACAAAAAATAATGAGAGCAACAAAGGATTATAAAATACATAAAGAAGAAGCAGCTCCAGCAGCCATGATACAGCTGATGGGAGGAGGCGAGGGAATAATAAACATTTATATTAAAATAAATATAATTACAATCGACTCTGTAAGAAGAGTAGTTTCTTATATATGAAGAATTTACCCCTCCCCCCCACACACACAAACACACACAAACACACACAAACACACACACACACACAACCGCAATGCACCCACACGTAAACATACATGTACACACATACACGCACTCATACATACACACACGCATGCACACACAAACACACAAACACACATATACATACATATACAACACACACACAGAATTCTCATACTTGGTCAATGTTTGCCTGTTTGATTGAGTCCGTGTGTGACGGTGTGCATGCGTGGGCTTGGGAAGCTTGTCGAATACTTATATATAATTAAGTTAATTATCGGGAAAGCTAAATATAATTACCAAAAGATAAACCTGATTTTTTAATTAATAATTTTTGTTGTTGTTGTGACTTTTCCTCCTAAAAAACATCATAACATTTGTTTATCAATTAATTTTTTGTTAAGTTTTTCCACTCGTTTTGCGGCCAGTTGGAATAATGTTAGAATTATGGGTGAAATTTGCGTGTCGTCGGTTTTTGACATGACTGAAGAATAGATAATTAACTTCTCCTCTTTGTGACACATCGCGAATGTCTAAATTGAAAAGGCTCAAACGTAAATCTCTCCATATAGGAAAGGAAATAATTAAATTCAACCGAATAATTCCCCATTGTGCGTTTCTTGCCATAGAGCGAGCATATTTTTAAGATGATAATTCGGTGGCTGGAATATTTGATGGAGGGATCATAGATCTGACGGACACCTGTAATTTGTCAAGCGATAGGCGTAATGTGATCTCTTTAAGGTGTGCTAAATTGGCTTCTAAAATACAACAAGAAAAGGGATTAATTGATAAAAATACCTTTCATTAATTACCATCATGATTTAATGCTGAGCTTATTTCTATTGCTATGAATAAATTGGCAGTACACAAATAGTGAGTTGTTGTATTAATGTGCCATATATCTATGTGTACCTTATACATGCCATTATAAAAATATTGCCATATTTCTATGTAATTCTGCCATTATTAAAAATGTTACTTAAATATTTATACGATAATAACATATTATCCAAATATATGAGGGCATTTGACCGAGGTGGCTTTTGACCTACTAAAGGGGCTTTTAACCTAGGTTTTTTTTATTCTGAGGGATTTTGAGCTAGAGGGCTTTTGACCGGAAGCCAGTTCAGTACGCCTGAGCTGGTCAAATGCTCTAAACCTTAGGGAAATCAATACAGTTCTAGGTAACCAAGCAATCTGTAAAGACGTCTCCTACATTGTATCACCGAATATGACATTTATTATACAAGTGGTGTAATGTTGTGATAACTAAGCCACCCAAATTACAGTTATCAAACAAGGAGTCGTTATGCTTCAACAAAAATGAAAGATGAATACCATATCTTTTCATGAACTATATATGAGAGGCGAGGACACTAATAAAAACCTTTCATGTTTTTAATTATGTATGACAACACTGCACCACAACATATTGATGTAGGTAACCAATTATAAACCACGTATTGTATTAAATGATGGGCAGATTGAACAATATATTTTGAAATGGGGTTAATGAAATACATAGTAAATATAATTGGGGGGGGGGAAATTCTCGTGAAAATGTATATGATGATTTTACTGGTGTGAGATCAATTTATCTCATCATATATCAAGCCAATTAAGTTCAGTATATATTAGTATTAACCTAAGCGAGAAATATTGTTTTAAATAAAACACACCTCACAGTATTACAATAACAATACGATATAACATATATAACACCTGTGTTTACGGACTAGTCGTCGTGTGTCTTGTACTAAATTATGGTGTCTGTTTACTTCTGTCACACACACACACGCACACACGCACGCGCACACACGCACACGCACACACACGCACACACACACACACACACACACACACACATATATATATATATATATATACACACACACATATATATATATATATATATATATATATATAATGGCATTGCTAGTGATTTCAACAATAAGCCAATGTAATATTGTAAATAGTATACTTCATTTTATGTGTATAAGCTTATCTACTAATATCATCTTTTATTTGTATATAATCCTAATCCATTTGTCTTGCACGTTCTATAATTCGTTTAGTCTTCACTGGTTGGTTTACAACGTTAAACACAACACACCACAATCTTATTTGTCACCGTTATATTATCTGCCACTGCTGCCACCTGTTGTCAGGAAATGTATTCATTATTTTAGCTAAAAACCAGACAATCAACTAATCAAAGATTAACAAAAGATCAACCAAAATACGACAACTTTAGAGCATTTTAATAAAGTTAATATATACCAAATATCTCACAATATCTGACCTTGACCTACTACGGTTATGTTTATTATGAGGAAGTATTGATAACAAACCTACGGGATCCTTTCTAAAGTTACACTAACTGACACAATCAGGATCATAAAACTGTTGGAGGTTTAGCTTTACGTTTAACGAATATGACACCTGAAGGTCATAGCGTACGTATCTAGATTGTAGAAGGCGTCATACGTCACGTGATGATGACTTATCGGATAACAAGCCTGAATTTACCTGTGCAATTAGCTTTAATGAACTCCTAACAGTAGCGAATGTAATATATTACAGCAACCACAGGTGTAAGATTAATTAATAATCCTAGTCTGTAGATATAGTTTACTGGTATATCAAGCACGAGTGATGATGATGATGATGATGATTGATTGGATGTTTTACGGCCACTTTTGTGCACATGGTAGGCTAAATGGGCCGAGCGAACTCCAAAGGTAATGAAGCGAAGTCAAAGATGAAACACCCTTCAGATATGCCCACGCCGAGATTCGAACTCGGGGTGGTAGTGATCTGTTAAGTTATTTGATTTAAAGAGTACAATTACAATAACGATTTCTTGTTTGTATCACTATTTCTTTATTTGTATTCTCTTTGTATCATACATATTACTCTTGTATTCTTTACGTCTTCCCGGTGTAAAGTTCTTTGTTTGTTTCAAACCGAAATCGTTAGCTCTCTGCTATATGTATATAATATCAGCTGACGTGTATTTACGTCACTGGGAAATAAAGTAGGCATAAGCTAACATAGCTTAGTAACAAGAAACGATTGTTTTGGAGAAGTGGGACATTCTAACAAGTAATATTCAGGTTTATTTTCTAATATGTTCCGTGTTAGGTGTTTGTTTTAGCTTAGATATTTCTTCATAGTAACACCCCCACACTATATTTTATTTTTTTACGTGTAGTCTTTTGATTACATATACTTCGCATATAGCGTCAAATGACGTGTATATGTTTGTTCTTTGATTACGTCAATATAAATCGCTCGCAGATACTTGCAGTTTCATCGAGACTTTCTTTTGAAACATGAAGATTTAAAAAACATTATCCGGTTCTTTTCTCTGAGCTAGAAGCCTAACAGGAAATCTGACCAGAATATATCACGTTCTAAAGGTTTGGTTAAAAAGAAAAGGTCACCATTACATCACTTAGTGAATTCATCGGAGTTATATTAATCACACTTGAGACGATATGTTATGAGAAAACTGGGAATTAATTATACCTTTAATGATCGTAGATCTAACATACGATGGTAATTGTTGGTTTATTGTGTTTTTGAAGAATTGAATGTTAAAAGTGGCATATGGAAGGACGGACAGACTTGAAATGGATGACGTATGGGGAAGAAGGTGGGACATTATTGGATTGGTGGTTAATATACCTGTGGTGAAGGGGAATGGTGTTTTGCTACCGCGCATCAAGATCATCATCATTATCATCATCATCACCATAATTATCACAATCACCATGACCACGGGGGGAGGGGCGTCTCCGTGGTCCAGGGGTAGTGTGTTGGACCACAGATCACTATCACCCGTGTTCGAATCTCAGCGTTGGCATATCGGTTTTCTGGATCATCAAATACAAGAACCAATAGATATTAATAAAATACTTCCCACAGATCGATGTCTTGTCTTTGAATGAGTTCAAGGAATATACTGGTTCAGTTTGGGTCAATTAAGCCTATTTGTGATTTTATCTTCTTGTTACTTATTTGTGATTTTTTCATCTTTAGAAATATGGATTTAATCAATTGTTAAATTGCCATCGGGAGCTGAAATATAACAGATTAGAAACTGGGCACAAATAGCCTGATGCGCCGCAGCGCCACTCAGCGGATTAGTTTAAACGAGGCGGCGATTGATGTACTTGTGGTTTATGAGGTGATAGGAGGTGACAACAAATCAAGTTTTGGTGCCCATGGGTCATTAAGCGATTATGGGACACTCAGACAAACAGAGATGTGTCACAACATTCAGAACATAACTGTCTCGCAATCACACGATTTTTCCATTTAACAGAAAGGTACTTCAGTGCTCTTTGATTCAAATCATGTCACGGTTACCACACCCGTGATGCGTCCCTTTCTTGTATCATGTCACCACAATGTTATAGTATACACGATAAAACCTTTAAGTCTGTGATAACAGTTAGATGTTCAGGGCCATTAAATGAGAACAAAATAAAATCATACGCTGATTGATCCCAGAAATGTTGTCTGTTTGTTTTGTAAACTAAACTTTAAACTCAGAGTTGCGGACAAAAGGAGCTAACGGTTCAAATGAGTTTTATGGGGGGGGGGGGAGATTGGCGTCTGACCTTCATGGTGATGAATGAAGTGATGTAAAAGAACATAACAGTTAAGTGTTTCGTTTTGTTTCTGTTAAAATGGGCCACACGTGATCTTCGTTTGATATCAAATGGATTTGGATGTGACGAGAAAATATTTATAGAAACGACTGACTTTAACAAAGTTTCTGTCGATCATAAAATACGTGAAGATATATATAGGAAGAGCAATAATGAATACGATGAGATGTTATCTGTCTGGCCGACCAGCTAACTCGCCCGTTCACTCACTCATTCAGTGTCTCACCCAATCACTGAATCATTCGCTGACTGACTCGCTGACACATTGACTAGATAGATTTATTAACTGTCTGCCTGTCTGACTGATTGATTGACTGACTGATTGTTTGAATCACTCACTCACTCACGCACGCACACACTCACTCATAATCCGGCTGGTTTCATATTCAAATATATCAAATCTGTTTATCACCATTACAACTCCTTAGTAAGCACACATGCAGAGAGCTAAGCTACCTCAATAATACAACAAATAAATATTCTGTTAACGCATCAATAACAACAATAACTTCTCCTGAGTGTCATTTATACACCTTGGTAGTTCACATAAACAACAGTTAACTGTTGTGATGATTTCGTTTTTGTTATTTAGTTACCTTGTGTAGGAGTCAATTTTTTTATCGCTGCATGTGAAATTTAATATGCACTATTTATAGGAGACATTATACTCTTAGGGTCATAGGGTCAAGGTTATCGATGAAGTAAAGAATACAATTTCCGTTTCTGGTTGTAAAAGACTGTAATATGAGATGTTATTGACCGGCGGTGTTTATTTCTGTTATAAAGTGTTTTTCGTCTAATTACGTCTACTCTCTCTTTCTCTCTCTCTCTCTCTCTCTCAATAATAATATACGTCAATCTTATCCTTTAGACAAAACCACAACACTGTTTGTAATACTAGTAATGATAATATTATTTGCAGCCAATTGTTTTGATACACCTATTGCTACTGATAAGAACATAATAATAACATAAGTGGACGATTACATTTCATAGTTAGACAATACACACACAGGTGAGATTCCATCATTAGTTAGCGAGCTTCTTGTTATGAAACGAAAATCAGTTAATCCTAGTCATCAACTTTGTGTGACATCGTTTATAGTCGACACACCGACACTCACACGAACAGACAAATGTCATAACATGTCCGAACACGACTCCCACACAATCACACAATTTTTCCATTTAACAGTAAGGCGTTTCGGTGCTCTTTGATTTAACTCAAGTCAAGGTTACTACACACTATACGTCCCTTTCTTGTATCACATCGCAACAATGTTATAGTATACACGATAAAACCTTTAAGTCTGTGATAACAGTTAGATGTTCTGGATCATTAAATGAGAACAAAATAACATCATACGCTGAATTGATCCCAGAAATGTTGTCTGTTTGTTCTGTAAACTAAACTTTAAGCTCAGAGTTGTGGACAAATGGAACTAACGGTTTAAATGGGTTTTAGAGGGGTCAATATTTGACCTCCAATGTGACGAATGAAGTGATAACTTGAACGTTAAAAAGTGTTCCGTTTTCCCTTTGATAATATGTAGACTCGGTGATGTTTGATGAAGTTGTTATTGGTCATACAGTGTATGAGGATATATTGGAAACATAAGAATGAAATCAGTGAAAATTTGGTTGTTTCTGTTGACTAATTGATTTAGGGACTCACTCACTCACTCACTCACTCACTCACTCACTCACTCACTCACTCACTCACTCACTCACTCACTCACTCACTCACTCACTCACTCACTCACTCACTCACTCACTCACTCACTCACTCACTCACTCACTCACTCACTCACTCACTCACTCACTCACTCACTCACTCACTCACTCACTCACTCACTCACTCACTCACTCACTCACTCACTCACCACCCACCCACTCACTCACTCACTCACTCACTCACTAACTCACTCACTATCGCATACACCCAACTAGATAGATAAATAGATAGATAGATAAATATTAATAATAAAATCCATATGAAGGTTGATCCAGTGTTGAAAATTGACTAAAACTTTTAATAAACTTATTGAAAGAAATACTGATAACAATCAAAATATTCTGTATATTTATTGGATCTTTTATGTAACGTTATATAGACATCCTTTAAGAACATTACCTGACCATCGTCTATTATTATGACTACAATATTATATTTCAATATCAAATATGTTTCTCACGATGACACCCAGAGAGATAAATGACATACATAATACAAGAAATACAATATTCTAGTAACACATCAATAACAATTATAACATCTATACTGAGTGTCGTTTATATACCACACACAATAATGATATGTTAATAATAATAATAATAATAATAATAATAATAATAATAATAATAATAATAATAATAATAATGTATATTTAATAAATAATATGTAATATAATAATACCCTAAATAATATATAAGTAAAATCTCTATTCTGTTAACAATTCAACAACAACTATAACAGCAACTGAATGTCGTTTATACACTTTGTATTTTCCGTAAAAAAGAGTTAATTTTTTGTCTCTAGATGTGACATTTGATGTGTACTTTATACAGGAGACATTATATTGTTAATGTCATAGAGTCAAGGTTATCGTCGAGGTAAAAAATAAAATTTAATTTCTGGTTGTAAAAGAGTGTAATATGATATGTTATTGACTGACAGGGTTTATTTCTGTTTATAAAGTGTTTGTCGTCAGATAATCTGATCTCTCTCCCTCTCTCTCTCTCTATGTGTGTGTGTGTGTGTGTGTGTGTGTGTGGAAATTAACTAAACAGTAATACACCCAAATGTTATTCCGCAGATAGAATAACATCGTTATATTTTTCAAACAGGAAAAGTGTTTGTAGAAGTAATAATAATAATAATAATAATAATAATAATAATAATAATAATAATAATAATGTGTACATAAATTGTTTGGCTGTAACTATTGTTATTGATGGCGACATTTTAAAATGATAAAAGTAATCGATTACGTTTTAAAACATAAAAAACCTTGGCTGACAAACAGGTGAGGTGTCATCATTAGTTAGCGAGCTTCTTATTATCACTGTCACAGGAAAACCAAGCTTTATCACATCTTTTATAATTGACACATAATGTTGATAGACCATGAATAGTAACACTGTCTAAATTAAAGATTCTATTAATTTACGGCATTCGCGGCATTAGACAATTACTACATCCTTCCAATTATTTACAACAAAATACAAAATTTAATTAGTCACCAAACTGACAATTATCTTCATTATATAAACACAACTAGAACTGTTTGGTGATAAAAAAAAACATTCTGTCGTCTGACTCTAACTTTATAGAATAATAATAATAATAATAATAATATGTGATATTTATAAAGCGCCCTATTCAGCTAGAAGCTGCACTGAAATATTATTTACAATAATATTATCCCTGACTCAGAGCTGTTTCCACCCAGCACATATCTCAACTCACAAGGGAGCATACAACGCATGCTGCCATTATAGGCGCAAAATATTAATCAAACACATAGCCATCGCATCTTGTCAGGTAGTCATTTATTTATGGATGAGTGAACCAGTCGCCACATGACGGCATTGCAGCTCACGGAGCCTCGAACCCGCGACCGTTCGGCTACGAGTCCTACGCTCTAACCAACTGCGCCATCACGGCTCGACTAGAGACTTAAATTACATATATATCGATTTGTGAAATCTTTCAAATTCGTTCATTATTTCTTGTTAAATAATCACATTGCTCAATAACATATGTGGCCGTAATACGGAATTTATAACATAATTTTATTTAAAACTTGTTATTTTGTCAATTTTTGTCAATGTTTTAAGAATATATTTCCAACTTATTATGAAAATTATGTCAGATATTTAGATATTTAAGATGGTTTAGAATTTTTTTCACAGATCATGAATAACAAACTTTTATTATTATTATTATTATTATTAAACAGTCAGACGGCTGGCTATTACGTAATGACAAGATTTCTATGAGATAAAAGTCCCTTTGATGACGTGTCAGGTGATACACGTCTTGATGAAGATGTCATTTTGTAGTAAATATAACAAGGTGATTATTAGACAGGTTAGATATCACTGTTATACGGGTGATTATTAGAGAGGTTAGATGTTATTGTATACAGGTAATTATTAGAGAGGTTAGATGTTATTGTATACAGGTAATTATTAGAGAGGTTAGATGTTATTGTATACAGGTAATTAGTAGACAGGTTAGATATCAATACTGTTATACAGGTAATTAATAGACGGATTTGTTGCTATTATTCTAGTTATGGTATGTCGCTCTGGGTAATTAATAGAGCGAAATACTAATGTTATTAATAATAAATGGGAACATTTTCTATGAGGTGGATGATAACTTTGAGTTAAGATTGATTGATTTGTTGTTCGGGGATAATCCCCAGGCTGTCGCTTAATCAGCACAGCCTCTATGTTGGAGTGGTTGAGAAACCTCCTCCCCCACCACTCACAGGGGAACCGTACGGAAAGATGGAGCCGAAATACCCTGAGGGTGGTCACTGCCACAGTGTTTTACGTCCTATGGGGGGTTTTAACGTCCCCCTTTATTTTAAATAATTCAGTGGAGACGGCAGCGCCATTTAACGTGGTCAGCCACCCACGATGTAGTGAGCCGAGAAATTAATCCCTGGAAAAGTTTCAACCTCTTTCGGGGTTCGAACCTGTGACCGTTGGCACCGAGTGCCGACTGCTTAACCGCTAGGCCACCGGAGCTCACTTTGAGTTAAGATGCATGCGTCTTATACCCATAGCGGTGAGTAAACATATAAAAATGGTTTCTCATGGGCGTTCCGTCCGCACCAGGCATCCCGCACATATGCTACACAGATAACTCCACAAATACCCAAATTTATTCCAGACGAATAGTGAAATTTAAACACACACACACACACACACACACACACACACACACACACACACACACACACACACACACACACACACACACACATACAAATCACCACAAGCCAGAAACATAGATTATAATCACCGGGCCAACTTTGTCTCACTTAGCATTATTTACACTTCCAGGTATGACGTTTGATGTAGGCCAACAAAGGTCAAGGGTTATTTTAGCATTTCGTTGTGAGCCATTGCTCCAGTGATGGTCCATTCAGATATAACAGGTAAATGATCATTAACAGGTATCAAACGGCGAAATGACGATTAATGATGATCGTTGTTAAGGTAACAAAACTCACACCTGAAGACGACAAACGTGAGGAAGCTAACAATGTCTCCTTTATAAGAGATAGTTCGAACAATTCGAGTTTAGTTTAACGAGTGAATAAATGGAAGGATGTTATTAGTCAGAATCATAAAGAGGAAAAGTAGAATGTTTACACTGAGTTATTTATTTGTGTAAACGTTTATTTCTTGTCTAATTGTTTAAAAACATAATCCTGGTCTTGTTCTTCAGAAGATAATCTATCCTTTATAAAAAATAAATACTATATATATATATATATATATATATATATATATATATATATATATATATATATATACTTTATTTATAGTAACAACAGATAATACTAATTATGTCCTATTTTCCTAATTTAAATATGTTTGATTTAATATCACCCAGTAATCTCTGTACTATATCTATGTTTGTTTATTTTAATGCAAAAAATAATAAAGCGTAAATATTACATCGACAGTTTATGTCTAATATAAACACACTCTTACATAAACTGTTGTGTCACTTTACTTACTTCATTTAGTTCAAACGATTTTTTATAAAGAAACTCGACACATTTCATCTTTTCTTTAAACTTTTTATTTAAACGATTTTTCCACTTCAAGTATTTCACATTTCTCGCTGTCAGGTTTGTCTTTCCTTACCTTAACAATGTTAGTCATTAATCACTATTTGGCCCGCCTGGTGTTTGTTAATGGTCGAAAGCTAGTGATTTTGTTAATAAACCATTACTAGAGGAATATATCCACGCAGTGAATTGACGACGGGCTTGACAACTTGACCTATGACCTCATCTGACCCACATCAAACGCCCGATCGCGATCTAACAATTCTCCCGGAGTGTTAATTGTCTCATAGGAGACAATGTTTAAGGTGATTGTAAACTAATCATTGGTATGTGGTGATTGGTGCGTGTTTATGTCTACCTATTTGTCTGTCATTGTTAGCATAACACACACACACACACACTCTCTCTCTCTCTCTCTCTCTCTCTCTCTCACCTCCCCCTCTGTGTGTGTGTGCGCGCGCGCGCGTGCGCGAGAGAGAAAGAGAGTGTGTGTGTGCGTATGTGATAGGAATGTGGCACTGACACAGAGAATGGGGAATCATGACTACAACATCCGGACAATTCATCAACGGAGTAAACTCCATATCAACAACGACCCAATCATGTCCAGTCAGTGCCATCATTCACCTACACTGTCACACAGCGACCAATGATAATTAGAACGATACAACACCTAACTCGTCGAACAATCACCTGTATATTGTGGTGAGCAAGTGTCCACTTTTTAATTTGTTTGGTGAGCAAGTGTCCGGTGAGCAATTGTCCTACACCCGTATATTGCCTTACTACAATACATATTACGATATCACCAGTCACTGTTGTGTTACTGTGCGAAACAATTCTGAAAAGTTAATCACGTGCTGTTGTGGGGTCAGAAAGTAATCTCCTCAGATCAGACCAAGGATGTTGGTTTGGTTTGGTTTGATGTTCGGGGAGAATCCCCAGGCTGTCGCTTAATCAGCACAGCCTCTATGTTGGAGTGGAACAGTAAGGAAAGATGGAGCCGAAATACCCAGAGTGTTTTACGTCCTCAGAGGGGTTTTAACGTCCCCTTTATCTTAAATAATTCAGTGGAGACGGCAGCGCCATTTAACCTGGTCAGCCACCCACGATGTAGTGAGCCGAGAAATTAATCCCTGGAAAAGTTTCGACCTCTTACGGGTGCATAACCGCTAGGCCACCGGAGCTCACTACCAAGGATGTTGTGTGTAGATAGCCTTTATATCAGTGAACAAGATGATGTCACATCACTACCATCACTCACCTATAGCGACAAACACTAATTAAAATGTGAACACCTAACTCTTCTAACAATCACCCGTATATTGTCTCACTACAACACATAATTAACACACAGATTACTGTCAACATACATACCAAAAAAAAACCTGTTTCTAAATAATTCTATTGAGCCAAGATAAGGATCTATAGTAAACATTCTTGTTAACAATGATAACAATGACATCCCCACCGAGCTGTCACTTGTCACTTGAGACACGATCGTAGATGCTTTCATCTTTAAATAGAAATACCCCCATTACGTAATGGGTATACAGTGTACCTTGTAATAAACAAGATGGTTTGTCCTTTAGAATTCCCCTGAGACAGAAATTATGTTAAACAAGAACAAAGCCTCCAAGTATCTGCGAGAACAAATTCGGTTCAAATAGATATATATCCATCATTAGCTACATGAAATGAGTTACTAAGAGTGCTACATCGAAAATTGAAGAGGAATATAATATTAAGAAACTCAGGCATACAGGGACGTGTGCAGGCAGGGAATCATGTCTCAGCAAGAAAAGTCGCCACTCTGGATTCAGTCCCCTGAAGAAAATGTAAACACACAAGTTTGAATTCACAGATTCTGTTCTTATTATCACAGCTAAAACAAACCCACAAAAAAAAAAAAAACCACACACACACACACACACACACACACACACACACACACACACACACACACACACAAACACACAAACACACACAATTTATCATATCTTTTTTTAAACATAAAAATTTCAAATAACTAAGAGAATAGATAATTATCTGGATCCAGTGAAATATGGTGCCTTTGGGGATGACAGTTAGATAATTGACAATGACCTAAATCGCTGAATATTTATCTATCTATCTATTTATCTATCTAGTTGGGTGTATGCGATAGTGAGTGAGTTAGTGAGTGAGTGAGTGAGTGAGTGAGTGAGTGAGTGAGTGAGTGAGTGAGTGAGTGGGTGGGTGGTGAGTGAGTGAGTGGTGGTGGTGAGTGGTGAGTGGTGGTGGTGGTGGTGAGGTGGTGAGTTGAGTGGTGGTGAGTGGTGGTGAGTGAGTGGTGGTGAGTGGTGAGTGAGTGAGTGAGTGAGTGAGTGAGTGAGTGAGTGAGTGAGTGAGTGAGTGAGTGAGTGAGTGAGTGAGTGAGTGAGTGAGTGAGTGAGTGAGTGAGTGAGTGAGTGAGTGAGTGAGTGAGTGAGTGAGTGAGTGATCACAAGACATCAATCACTGACGTCATTAACACACAAACACACACAATTTATCATATCTTTTTTTAAACATAAAAATTTCAAATAACTAAGAGAATAGATAATTATCTGGATCAAGTGAAATATGGTGCCTTTGGGGATGACAGTTAGATAATTGACAATGACCTAAATCGCTGAATATGACTATAGTACAAATTATAGCCGAGTGAGTGAGTGAGTGAGTGAGTGAGTTAGTGAGTGAGTGGTGAGTGGTGAGTGGTGAGTGGTGGTGGTGGTGGTGGTGGTGGGTGGTGGGTGGGTGTGGTGGTGGTGAGTGAGTGTGGTGAGTGGTGAGTGAGTGAGTGAGTGAGTGAGTGAGTGAGTGAGTGAGTGAGTGAGTGAGTGAGTGAGTGAGTGAGTGAGTGAGTGAGTGAGTGAGTGAGTGAGTGAGTGAGTGAGTGAGTGAGTGAGTGAGTGAGTGAGTGAGTGAGTGAGTGATCACAAGACATCAATCACTGACGTCATTAATTATTTGGCGTATATTGGCCCAATTTGTCTTCTTACTGATGTTTATCGCCTGATATAAATATTAATCAAAGATAATAATAAATAACATAATACTCTTTCAAACAGATAAACATTCTTCTGGCCGTCCATTTTTATTCCATTGTTTACGTTTATCACCACCTCGTGTAAACATTTTGTTCAAACAAAAAGGCAACATCGTGTCTTGTCTGTTAAGTGATAAAAGTTGATTGTGATCTTGTTAGGCGAATTTCAGTGATTTGTTATCTCTCACTGACCTATATATATAATATAGGTCAGAGGTTATCTCTCACTGGACGTCAACAACATTACTTTCTGTTTATCAGATAAAAGTCATCATTTATCGATATATTCTGACATATCTTTTGTTATTGTTTTATCTTTGTTTCATTTTAGAGATAATCTCTGTTATTATCATTTCCGTTTACTAAACACAACACCCAGTGAGGTATATCGTTCCAGATTGGACAAATTGAACTAGACTGTCATACAATCTGGGAACAACAAGCTGGAATATAAATAATTATAATTATATTTTAATTTTTTCAAATTACAATTTAAATTGTCGCCGTTAAATGTTGTTTGCTAATTATCTAGTCGATCCATTTATCAGTAATAATTTATAAATGCATCAGTATCTATTCACGGTACCTTTTAATGATGATTATATTAATTAAAAAGGTTTTTCAAATAAATTGAAGAAAGGTAAAGTACAATATTTAGTATACTTGACTCACACCAAAATCTATTCTCTCTCGTTGTCAGTGTCCTGTGTTTGGTACCACTTTGATACTAATCCCTCATCAGTAAATTCTCTGTTTGTTTAAATACACACCGGAAGTGGGCCTCCTTGTCTTAATTGGCCAGAAGCCAGACTTAAGATAATTTGTGGCGAGAAATTACGCCTCCATTCATCCGATTGTGTAAACAAACCTAGACGTCGGGATATTAGACCAAGTGTAATGGCTTAAATGACGTAAATCAAATGAGACGATAATACACAATAAACACAAAAACAAGTTTTGTCAGAAGTGGCATTTTACCCAGGATGCATTTCTGACTCTACACGGCCGAGGTCAGTCGGTACATTAATGTCAGAAAGCGGCACTAACTTTTTGGATTAACTAATTAGTGTAATTCGAATTTCCATAACAAACAATTGAGATCGATTTCTCGTGCTTTTGTTTATGTTGTGGAGGTTTTTATTCGACAAATTTGTTTATCTCGTCCATAATCTTCGTTAGTTGTTATTCTGACAAACGTCATTTTTATATTAGACATAAACAAACGCAGATATTAGTTATGAGGCCTAAAATTGAGCGTCTTCCGATGATGACGTCAGAGATGTCGGAAGTAAAACATTTGCCAACTTAATTATTGTCGAGAATATAACTGGTGGATATATAGATTGTGAATTACTAAATGAAGATAACTATGAATTAAACTAAACCTCTCTCTCTCTCTCTCTCTCTCTCTCTCGTGCGTGTGTGTGTGTGTGCGCGCGTGTGTGTGTGTGTGTGTGTGTGCTAGCTGACTTATTGCCGGCAATCACACGCCTAGTTTATAAACCATTTATTTCCAGGATAATCGAAGATGAATATTAAATTTAATGTTAGAAATTTTTGATAAGTTGATATTAAATTTATAGATAAACGGCCTATTGAATAAGCATTGTTATGTGACATGGCCACACACATACACTCGCGCGCGCACACGCACACAATAACAGTACATCGGGGCATGTGTAAGTGCTCTAAACAATCCAGGAAAAGTTCTTCGGTTGTCAACACTTATTGAATATGACTATTATGGGATGTTTCTGATCATCCTGAGGGACAGAGATCATAACGTTGATGAGAGGCTGATGGTCAGATATCACCTATCTGTTCAAATTTGTTTTAAGAAAATGCAAGAAAAAAGAGTTTTCCGATGAAACATCTATTATAGTTTTTCATAAACTGCAAAACAAAGATATTGTTATAACGGGCATCAAAATGTTGAGATTTCACTTTTTGTACGGTGATAAAATCGATGAGTTCAGAGATAAGGAGAAGAGCTGTATCCGCATAAAGTGAAACATTTACTTATTTATCTTGTTTGAACTGTTGTAGCACCAATCTGTCTTTTCCTCCGTATTTTGACATCGTAATGTCACGATACCCGTGACACCCAAACAAATAACACTCACAAAATATGTTAATTAAAAGGAATGTAGGCTATTTAGACAAAACTTCCCGAACGAAGATTAGACGAAAATGGGTTGATTCCAATTTATTGCTAAACGATCGGCTTTGAGCAATAATAATAATAATAATAATAATAATAATAATAACGATAATAATAATAATAATAATAATAATAATAATAATAATAATAATAATAACGATAATAATAATAATAATAATAATAATAATAATAACGATAATAATAATAATAATAATAATAATAATAATAATAATAATAATAATAATAATAATAATAATAATAATAATAATAATAATAATAATAATAATAATAATAATAATAATAATAATAATAACGATAATAATAACGATAATAATAACGTATAATAATAATAATAATAATAATAATAATAATAATAATAATAATAATAATAATAATAATAATAATAATAATAATAATAATAATAATAATAATAATAATAATAACGATAATAATAATAATAATAACGATAATAATAATAATAATAATAATAATAATAATAATAATAATAATAATAATAACGATAATAATAACGATAATAATAACGATAATAATAATAATAATAATAATAATAATAATAATAATAATAATAATAATAATAATAATAATAATAATAATAATAATAATAATAATAATAATAATAATAATAATAATAATAATAATAATAATAATAATAATAATAATAATAATAATAATAATAATAATAATAATAATAATAACGATAATAATAATAATAATAATAATAATAATAATAATAACGATAATAATAATAATAATAATAATAATAATAATAATAATAATAATAATAATAATAATAATAATAATAATAATAATAATAATAATAATAATAATAACGATAATAATAACGATAATAATAACGATAATAATAATAAATAATAATAATAATAATAATAATAATAATAATAATAATAATAATAATAATAATAATAATAATAATAATAATAATAATAATAATAATAATAATAATAATAATAATAATAATAATAATAATAATAATAATAATAAATAATAATAATAATAATAATAATAATAATAATAATAACGATAATAATAATAATAATAATAATAATAATAATAATAATAATAATAATAATAATAATAATAATAATAATACGATAATAATACGATAATAATAATAATAATAATAATAATATATAATAATAATAATAATAATAATAATAATAATAATAATAATAATAATAATAATAATAACGATAATAATAATAATAATAATAATAATAATAATAATAATAATAATAATAATAATAATAATAACGATAATAATAACGATAATAATAATAATAATAATAATAATAATAATAATATAGTAATAATAAACTTCAATAGCGCCAATATCCTAGAAAAGAATCGAATCCACTGACGTAAATATATACGGAGGTTGGGCCACCTCATAGTCCAATAAACACAAGAACGGGAAACCTCATAGTCCAATAAACACAAGAACGGGAAACCTCATAGTCCAATAAACACAAGAACGGGAAACCTCATAGTCCAATAAACACAAGAACGGGAAACCTCATAGTCCAATAAACACAAGAACGGGAAACCTCATAGTCCAATAAACACAAGAACGGGAAACCTCATAGTCCAATAAACACAAGAACGGGAAACCTCATAGTCCAATAAACACAAGAACGGGAAACCTCATAGTCCAATAAACACAAGAACGGGAAACCTCATAGTCCAATAAACACAAGAACGGGAGACCTCATAGTCCAATAAACACAAGAACGGGAAACCTCATAGTCCAATAAACACAAGAACGGGAAACCTGTTTGGTTTTGTTGTTCGGGGAGAATCCCCAGGCTGTCGCTTAATCAGCACAGCCTCTATGTTGGAGTGGTTGAGAAACTCCTCCCTCACCACTCACAGGGGAGCAGTACGGAAAGATGGAGCCGAAATACCCTGAGGGTGGTCACTGCCAGAGTGTTTTACGTCCTCAGGGGTTTTTTAACGTCCCCCTTTATTTTAAATAATTCAGTGGAGACGGCAGCGCCATTTAACGTGGTCAGCCACCCACGATGTAGTGAGCCGAGAAATTAATCCCTGGAAAAGTTTCGACCTCTTGGGGTTCGAACCTGCGACCGTTGGCACCAAGTGCCGGTTGCTTAACCGCTAGGCCACCGGAGCTCACTGGGAAACCTGTGTTCAGAAGTTGTGTATATATAGTTACAACATATGTACTGTAACAAATAAAACACGAAAACGTATAACAGTAAATGGATCGTGTAACAGCTGTGTCTACGGATAGTCATCGTGTAACTTGTAATAAAGTCAGTTAACTTCCGTTTGTTTATTATCAGCCAACATTGTCACTGTGAGATCCTTTCATCTCAGATTGTTATAACGTGTATTACTACATGACCGACAGAATACCGTTATTTTGACTTGACACTTACTTTCCTTGACTTAACTTTCCTGACAGATTCCCTTTATTCCGTTATCTTCAGTACATGTTTATATACTGTGATGAAATGTTTCTCTTTGATGTCAGCTGACAGTTGACGAGCACAAACACTGCCGTCTAACAATTGTATAAATAGAATCATTGGTTTGACAAATTTTTGATTTTTCCTTTTCACCCTAAGAACAACACAAATATATCAAAAGCTAAACAAACACGATTAGTTGTACATCTTACAGTCTTGAAGTTCAATACGCATACTTGTGAACTCGAGTGATTGAGTGATTGAGTGAGTGAGTGAGTGAGTGTTTGGATGGGTGGTTGGGTGTGTGTGTGAGTGAGTGAGTGAGTTGATTGGGTGGGTGGGTGCGTGAGTGTTTGGGTGGGTGGGTGGGTAGTTTGTTTGAATGGGTGCGCGAGCGAGTGATTGATTGATTGATTGATTGATTGATTGATTGATTGATTGATTGATTGATTGATTGATTGAGTGAGTGTTTGGGTGGGTGGGTTATTGGGTGAGTGAGTGAGTCGGTGGGTGGATCGGTGAGTGAGTGAGTGAGTGAGTGAGTGAGTGAGTGAGTGAGTGAGTGAGTGAGTGAGTGAGTGAGTGAGTGAGTGAGTGAGTGGTGGTGGTGGGATGGTGGTGGTGGTGAGTGGTGGTGAGTGGTGGTGGTGAGTGGTGGTGGTGGTGGTGGTGGTGAGTGAGTGAGTGAGTGAGTGAGTGAGTGAGTGAGTGAGTGAGTGAGTGAGTGAGTGAGTGAGTGAGTGAGTGAGTGAGTGAGTGAGTGAGTGAGTGAGTGAGTGAGTGAGTGAGTGAGTGAGTGAGTGAGTGAGTGAGTGAGTGAGTGAGTGACGGAAACACAGACAATAACAGACAGATAGAAAGACACACATCCTTAACTGACATTAAACAAAATGTAAACAATAAATATTATACGGATCGACTTATCTAAATATTAATTACATGACCGAGTAAAAAATAGTCGTTCATTTATCAACAAATCTGACAAAGTCACGTGTTCACGACAGGAGACTAGACCTTATACTATGAAGATGGTTGTATATTTGACATGACGTCACATTTTCAACACCAAACGCCATCGGTGACAAATATAATATATGTTCTTTATTCTCGTTTATGCTTCAAACCTACTGGTACAAATTGAAAATGTCAAAGGTCAGGTATGCTATTAAAGAGAATTTGACTTAACTTTATGTTGCTATTGTAACAATAAGGAATTATCAATTGGTTATATTGGAAAGGGGTCGGTCCAGTACACATAACTTAACGCAGGATTGGGCTATAGTTCAACGAGTAAAGTGAACGATTAAACAAGGAAGCTCTTAGATCTGAATCCTCTGAAGTCCTTGAACCCTGCCAAGACAAGATACTGCAATAAAAAAACAAAGGTTGGATGTGGTGCCCCAATCTAAAAATATTAGATTTTGATAAAAGTGCAAACAATTCTAACTTTGGCTGAATATATCATTACAATATTTAAAACTATTTCATCAAATGAAAGGTTGAAGGGTGTTATTAAATAATTTTATTAAATAATTTCTTAAGAATATTAATAACTCAAAATTTTTCAATTTCAGACTTTATCTTCATATCTCGTTTAGGGTAGAATACATTCTTCAACAAGTAATATAACTATATTGGAATATGATCAATCTAGCATTTAAGCAAGATTGCGTTATCATTGTATGATCTTTAAATAAACAAGCTTAAATACAGGAACTAATATAAATATATATTTTATATATATATTTATATATATATATATATATATATATATATATATATATATATATATATATATATATATATATATATAAAATACGAAATAAAGCATATTCTATAGTTCTTATTTACTTATGAATATATATATATATATATATATATATATATATATATATATATATATATATATATATATATATATATATATATATATATATACACACAGTTAAGCTTTATAATATTTCACCATCTCGTTATTCTTGATGGAACATTGGAACGTCCTGGTAATTTGTTGTAATGACGCAGTAAGATAGGACTGATTGAATGAATGAATGAACAATGGGATATCAGGATAGCAGTTCAATCTGCATTCAGTCTATTGTGACGAACTGACAACGACAATGATATTTATTTCCACTGTCTATATGATAAGAAACATTTCGACAACACGGTTTCATTTATCTTAACAATTATGTTATGAATAATACAGTCAGGCAACTGACAAGGTTTTCTGGGCCGAATATGAGAATCTATTATAAATTCTAAAATTTATTTAGAATTAGTTCTCGGGATGAAGCTGTAAATTACAGACTGTATGCGTCTCCCTCATTTGAGATAGCCAGCCACCTGCCATTATTATTATTATTATTATTATTATTATTATTATTATTATTATTATATTTCATTTTTAGAAAGGTTATTCTAATTAGTCATATGTTATAACAGTCTTTCGTGGTCTTTACAGTTTACACGCTGTTTTTCTAACACTGTACTCTAGCTTATGTATATTTTTATCGCTGTATGTGTATGTGTTGATATTCTAGTAATGGGCTATAGTAACACAATTCGTGTTCGTGTTCCGAGTACCAGTCGTACACTGTCACGTGTTATTGTACGTCGGTGGTACGACAAGGAACACTAGCATCAACTTCTGACTATATAACATACTTATTGTTAGCCCAGAGCTAGTCTTATAAACACACGCGTATACACCGCTAAGGTAATCATTATGACACTAATTTGCATATTGGCCATCAGGGATGTTCTTTTAAACAACAACAACAACAACAACAACAAGTCTACATTGTCCTTCTTAAAACGCACAAAAGCTAAAAGGTAAAATTAAATACCAACTGATTTCCCTAAAGTTGAAGTTAACCTAGAATTAATGTCACTTCAAATGTCACTTGTGCGTATGCATTTATATGATCACGTACATGCATCTTTATGCATCCATGTTTGACTGACTGACTGATTGACTGACTGATTGATTGATTGATTGATCGATTGATCGATCGAACAATTGACTGATTGTTTGATCGATAGATAAACTGGTTTATTAATTAAACAACACAGTATTTGGTTCGTTGATTATTTAAGTGGGAGTTCTAAAAGCGAAACTAACTTATGGAAATCACGTGAAATAGATCACTAAAAACAAACTAAACATCGCATCGTTTGATGAATTCAGACACATACAAAAACAGAAATATGGGATAGTACACGAAAGAGCGAGCACTTATTTCCAGTGTGGTCCCTTTTATTGTGTGGTCTTTCATATCTACTTCTCCACCACTCACATCATTGGGGGTGTAGACCAGTTACATAAAATAAAATAATCTCTGAACTTTAATGCCCTAATAATTGGTAACATTCATCCCAATAATTATATAGGTAATAGGATATTAAGAAATATATTTATGAATTAGAAATCGTTTAATTTTTTTCACTTTTTCTTATTAAAAATTCACTGGTGAGCAAGTTTCATTTGCTTGGTGAGCAAGCGTCCAGGTGAGCAACTGTCCGGTGAGCAACTGTCCGGTGAGCAACTGTCCGCACTCCCATAGGGGAGCAGTACGGAAAGATGGAGCCGATATACCCCGAGAGTGGTCACTACCAGAGAAAGAGTGTATTACTTTCTCAGGGGATATTCAATCACCCATCCCCTTTTTAAAAATTAATTCAGTGCAGACACCGGCATCGTTTAACGTGGTCAGCCACCCACGATGTTGTGAACCTTGAAATTTCGACCTTTTGACGGAATCGAACCTGTGATCCTTGGCTTTTAAACCAAATCCGACCTTTAGCACAAAGTGTAACGGGTTAAACCACGCTAAACCACTGGTGGGTGAGGGGGTCTAACGTTTCTGGTTCGTGTTTGTGGTACAGAATTATTCAATTACTCTCTCTTTGGTTATCATCACAGCATCAGCCACAGGACTAGAGATCTTTTAGTCAGGCATAAAGAATGTTGACACCACTCGACATTTAATTGTGTCAACGGTGAGCTGTCTTTAGTGTCACGTCTAGTTGAGAAACGTTTGATAAATATGTAATCAGAATGCTAATAATATAAAAGTGTAGAGATGGTTGGTAATTGAGTATTATATATGTTTCTGGCCAAAAAAAGTCACAGGTAAAAAAGGCACGGGAAAGGGTCACGGGTAAAAAAGCCAAAGAATAAAAAGTCACAGGAAAAAAGTCACCGGAAAATAAGAAATATGACCATATCAACATGTACAAGTCATGTATTGCCAGTAATTAATAATTGATTTAAAGTATTTTCTGTTTATTACTTTAATTGTTTATGGTACTTAAATAAATTATGACAAACTGGAATATGCTTTTTTGATTACCTGACTTTTTTACCTAGCCAAAATTGTGACTTTTTCCGTGACTTTTTTTCCCGTGACTTTATTACCATTCATCTTATATATATATATATATATATATATATATATATATTATATATATAATATAATATCGGGAGAGAGGGGGGGGTGATTTACTTACTGTATTATTTGTCCCTGTTCTGTTTCCTCAATAGAGTGAGAATATCCTTTTCAGTTTAGAATAGACGTAAATTAGTCTAATTGGTAATATGTCAATTAGTCTGCAGTGTTGAAAACGAGATTTCTTTTATTAACTCTACGATAGAGCAGATCTACAGAAGATACAACAATCTCTAGCCAGCTACCTCACAGTTCCTAACCTATCATCCATACACACTTAAACGGACAGTCCAGACTCAGAAAATATTTTTTTAAATATGTAATACTTAAAACAGTAACCAAAAATTCCACAATAATAATCACGAAATATATATAGGGAAATAGGCAGCGCCATTTAACGTAGTCATCCACCCACGATGTTGTAAGCCGAGAAATTAATCCCTGGAAAAGTTTCGACCTCTTAGCCGGGGTTCGAACCTGCTGACCGTTGGCACCAAGTGCCGGGTGCTTAACCGCTAGGCCACCGGAGCTCACTAGTCGGCGTGGAGTGCGGCATCTAATCCTGTATATATGTATGCCAACCTGTATATGGTGTTTTGAACGAATTAATATCAACATATGGATGCAAAACAAAGGCAAATTGTGTAATTACCATATTCTTTATGCAAATGCCAATATGTTAATGTCTTTATGACTGTGAAATAAAGGCGATTATAGATAATTGGTGTGTGCGCGTGTGTGCGTGTGTGTGCGCGCGGTGCGTGCGTGTGCGTGTGCGTGCATGCACGTACGGGTATGCATGCGTGCCTGTTGAAATAATGAAATAAATAAAATAACATAATATGAAGAAGAAAAAATAAAAGACACCACAGGTGAGTGTTCTGTTATTTGGATACTTTTTGGTAGATGTGTCGATTTAAAAGTGAATAAATAAATATTTAAAGATGACACTTTTTAATTAACTTTGATTTAATTAACTTAATTATTTATGTCTTCTGTCGTCATAGAAACGAAACAACTCGTCTTCGTACATTGTCATAGATTTTAAAGAGAACTTTGACTCGGTCGGTTTTATGATTTTAGTTTAGATCAACGCATTATTCGGGAGCCTCCGCGGTCTAGCGGTAGCGTGTTGGACCACCGATGACTACCACCCGGGTTCGAATCTCGGTGGCGCATATCTGAAACTTGTTTCATCTTTGACTTCGTTTCATTACCTTCGGAGGTCGCTCGGCCCATTTAGCCTACCATGTGCACAAAAGTGGCCGTAAAACATAAATCTTCATCGTCAACGCATTATTCAAGTGAGCTATATTCCAATCCTAAGAAGTACTCGCAGAAAGGGATAAAGCGAAAAAAAGGGTTAAATCATGTTATTAACCGATTTCAAGAGTTCTTTCTGACGAATTGTAAATAGATATCTGTATATATTTGTATAAGTTCTTTAATGACGTGGTAACTGTGGTTAAAAACAACTGGTTTCCTTTTTCCAAGTAAAACATTTTTCGTTGAGTAAGTTGAGTCATTTCGTTCGTACTACCTCTTTCGTCAGAAATAAAATACAAAAAAAAAAATCAGTTTTTCTGCCCCCCCTCTCAGCTTTGATTATGCACGTGCGTGCGTGCGTGCGTGCGTGCTTGTCTAACTAGTCCCTCTCTATCTCGCAAGTAGAAAATGGACAATGAAATAGATTCTAATTAAAAGAGCTGAAGCCAGACGAACACCTGACACTACTCCGTGAAACCATCATTAATCGTTCCAGAGAGGAAATATTAGGAAATTTGTAATATTTATACTACAGCGACAATATCAGAAGACGTGAGGTTGTACTATAGAATAGAATAGTAAACATGATATGGAGGACAAACAGTATTGTATACTATATGGTAAACAGAGGCATTTGTATTTCTGTATGGTTACTGTTAGCAGTGTTAGATAATGTTGCTATATGTTGCTATATTAGATATTCGAGTGGTTGATGAGGCAATCACGGATCCGGGACATTTAGCCTATATTTGCAACATCCACAAACAGAACATAATGTTGACAGAGCATACACAAACTAAAAAAATATAGCAATATACATCTACATGTACATGTAAGATATACATTTTTGAATGTTGGCTAAATGTCCCCCCTGCAAATAATGGCTAAATGTCCGTTGGCTAAATGTCCGGATACCGGCAATCACACGGCATACACACGCTCTTCTGGTTATAATAGTTGTAGTTACTGGATTGGAGCTTCATTGACCACATACAGTTTGAGCGAAACGGGTAGCGAGTCGGGATGAGTTATACGTGTCGAATGCTTTCTTACGTCCGTATTTCTATATAAGACGTTGATAACTGTGCCCGACGATTTTCATTATCTCTCTCATAATACTGGATATAACACCGTGCAGGTGTCTACCCGGAAGGTATAAAGTCTGGTTTCTAACCGAAGCGCTCACTGTGGGTGGCTGGACACGTATACAATAACGTATCCGACTTTTGTTCGGTATGTCAAACGCCTAAATAACCAGGAATATATTCACTCTACAGGCGAGACACTGTCATTTGTTGACAAACGGTAAGACATTCGTACAAT
Organism: Paralvinella palmiformis; assembly: GCA_025642065.1. Lineage (NCBI taxonomy): Eukaryota > Metazoa > Annelida > Polychaeta > Terebellida > Alvinellidae > Paralvinella > Paralvinella palmiformis. Next base: position 273,581 of record JAODUP010000585.1, on the reverse strand, counting down.
CAACTAAGAGCGGTGTTATCTGTCTTCTATGTTTGGTAAGTGGTTGATGTGGTCTTCAAATACGAGATGGTATATTGTTATACTGACACTTATTTGAGCTGGAAGACGAATTGTTAATGAATTGAAAGACTAGACTACTATTTTGCACACACGCACGCACGCACACACACGCATGCACGCACATACGCACACACACAGAGAGAGAGAGAGAGAGAGAAGGAAGAGAAGAGAGAGAGAGAGAGAGAGAGAGAGAGAGAGAGAACCCCCACACACACACACACAGAGAGAGAGAGAGAGAGAGAGAGAGAGAGAGAAAGCGAACCCACACACACAGACACACACAAATATTTGTACCTTAAATCGTGTTATATAATTAGACTAACAAAGTCAGTTTGTCTAGTGACTAGGTCTCATTCGGACAAAGTAAAGTCGCCCCGGTTCCCCGAAGCTATAAGGCGAGACTGTATGCATACATCTATCTATACATAAACTCATCTCCGCATCAGCAATAAACACGTAATCATATTTTATCATCTGATATCACATATTTATAAACAGTCGAATCGATATTAAAAGATTTTCAAAAATCTCCAAAGGGGTCTTTGTTTTCGAGTTTAAGGTGGGATGCTGATGTATCTTTAACAAATACTTCATCAGTATCAGTCGTCAACAGAAATATTTTGATTAATGACGATAATTAGGGAATATATATATTACAAAGAGTATCTTCGTAGTTTATATTATACTCCTCGTCTTCATGATACTGAATTGTGTCATTCCTTCGTTACGTATTCGCCCCCAAAACGAGTCATAATTAAAGTCTGTAAAATCCTCCCTTAAAAAGTCCTATATAGCATTTTGTCCTTAATTAGTCAGCTTAACCTGTGATACTTTTAAGAACATACTTTCTTAAGGGGTTATGAGGGTAAAATACAAGTAAAAATACAAACATAAACACAGGTGAGTACATACGGAAGAGATAGAGAATGTTGATGAACACGGGTTGACTAAAAGTACAGGTATTCTTTGGAAATTGTTCGTTGTTTGTGTTACGTTTAGAAATCATGGTCTATTCTCAACTCTTTGCGTTATTGCAACTTATTACGAACAGATGTTTTCCAATTTTTTTTTTCTTTCGACATTTCTTATTGCCTTTTGTTGTTAGTTTTGTGTGATTTCTCGTATTTAATAGAGTATAATGGGCGTAACGTGTTCTATCGTCTTGTACAGTTTAAATAGGCCATTCTGTAACACAACACATTCATTACATAATCAAGTGCAGGGTCTGACCTTATAATTCTCAACTACTGGTCACAGAAGAAAGAAAGAAAAAAAACATTCATTTCGTTGAAGTTATAATATTTTCAGCTTCAAAAACAGTACGCCCACTCACCGATTTACCATCGCAGGGGGTATCATCCACACCGAAACAGGGATAGAAACGCACACGAAAAATCCCTGGATATTTAAATAAAATCAGTAAGTATTTTGAGTCATATAGAAATATTGGAATTGTCTTTCGACAGGAACCATTTTGTTTATATTACTACTTGTTGTGCTACTATTACTATTAGTATCTTCGACTACCACTACTACAACAACTACTAGTACTATTGTTATTTCTACTACTACTACTACTACTACTAATAATAATAATAAAGCTAATATCAAGACATTCGGCGTATGTTCATTATAAGAACTACGCGTGTCACCTGTTAATAAAGCTATAACTTATTGTGCTAATTACTCAGTGACCACATATGTCATTATAGCTAACAGACAACCTTAACAATATGACGACAGGTTGGCTAATTAGCTAATGTTAGAGATGGTGTGTTTGATTAAACTAACGGAGGTGAAGTTAATGACTGTCAGACTAAAGTGTACGTTAAGGACTCTCAAGTCTCGAATCAGGGAGGCTATATAGAGGTGTTAGATGAAAAGATAGAGACGTCAACTTGAGATAGATCATCATCTAGTGAGAGATTGACCCCAGGCCCCCGCGGGTAGGGTGACACTTCAGGTAGCCGGTGACTCCTATATTTGACAAGAAAATCGCAGGAAAAGTGGTCACTTTTAACATAGTTCGCAGAAAACGTGAATAACAGGGTAATATTGGTTAATAATACGCCGGGTGGGGTCCTATTTTCAAGTGTAAAAACAATAAGTGATGTTGTAATGGTTTCAGCTATATCTGCATATGGCTTCTATCACCACCATAATAAATTATTTACGTTTAGCGCGCGCACGCGCGGGCGTGCGTGTCGATTGAAAATGCCTATGTGCGACTTAGTGGTACAGAGAAAAGTCAGGGTCAAATCGGTACAAAAAAAATCTTTCAGGTACAGAAATCTGTGAAGTGGGGGATTATTTTGCATTCAGTTTTTCAGCATCCAGCCATCTGGAGAACTTCCGATTCTATCTAACCTTAGTTTGTTGACATCTTGTAGAAGTTGACCTTGTTGTGGTTAAAGTAATTCTTTGGTGGCCAATATCTTTTACGAATAATTCCAATAACAATGACAGTTATTGGCATTAATAGTCACTGTAGAGTATATATATATATATATATATATATATATATATATATATATATATATATAAAAATGAAAATAATAACATATTTTATGGGTAGAGAGGTCGTGATAAGTTTGTGTTTACATTGATTACTTTGAGATGGCCACCCTCTGGCTAATTAATTATACGCCAGAAGATGCTCGTATGTTCAGTGTTGACTCGCAGAGACCGATGACGTACACACACACACACACACACACACACACACACAGAGAGAGAGAGAGAGAGAGAGAGAGACAGAGAGAGAGAGAGAGAGAGAGACAGACATGTTGATGACGTCAGTACTCTCAACCCCGTAGGCGGAACATGCCGACTGAAAACTGACGGATACGAATATTGACGAGGATGTCCGATTGCTGTTTGGGATCTGAATTTCGCGTACGTGCAGCTAAAATATCAACGTATCGTAACATATTTAACGTTTAATATAAAATAGGAGTTTGTTATAAAGTTAAAACATAAAATGGCTAGAATTAATTGTATCTACAGTTTTATATGGAATTACATATGTCAGAATAGGATGATGATTTACATACGTTAGATTTGTCCGTGTGTGTGTGTGTGTGTGTGTGTGTGTGTGTTTTGGTGTGTGTGTGTGTGTTTTGGTGTGTGTGTGTTCTGACTAAATAATCGGAAATGAATACACGCAGAACGCAGAGTGACAGCGACCCAGTCTAGCCATATAGCACACAGATAAGCGATAAAGTAAACTAAACGATGACGCGTTTCGCACAATTAACATCTTTAATGATGCTCTCTCTGAGGATGTAATAAAAGTCTGTCCATAGCTATCCCCAAAGTGTATTCTTCATCCTCGGTGCTGCTGATGATGATGGGGAAAGGGGACCACCCATTTTACCGGATATTACTCGAATAAAATCACTTGCAGGGTATTTGTGTTATATTTACTTTTATATCGGTCGTTGATCACGAAAATAACAAAACGATTAAAATAAAACTATTATGGCGCGTTTTATATCCCTTCACATGCAAATGGTATGCATAGAGCATGGCAAACTATTAAAATAAGCATGTATGGCTATTCTGTCAAATGGGTTATCTGACGCACGCACGCACGCAAATAAACACCCCCCCCCTAAATATATATAGATTTTAATGTTAAATATGTAACTCACACAATTAAGACTGTTACTAATCACGAAACGCTATTTTACTTTCTTCCTGGATTTAGTCTGGATCAAAGATGCGTCCATATTTTGTCTGGTTATGTCTGGTTATGGTAATTTACTACCATCTGTGCTCTACTAAAGATAGATAAATCCGTGTCTCTTGATATCACAGGATTATGGTTTTCTCTATAGTTCAGTTTGTTCACTTTTTAGTAATATTTTAGTTCAAGAAACATTTATGTAAATCCCGTCTTGATGATTGCACAAACAGATAACGATCATGATAAAGATGACCCCCCCCCTTCTCCCCGGTGTTTTACTGTCTCTCTAAATAAAATTCCAATATACCTCATAATGTGGAATAAGCCGTTGTTAACATGCGACTAATGAGATCCAGAAAGTGACTTACATCACTTGCTTATTCTCTACGTGGATAAAATGCGCCTCCAATGCGCGGCTGGCCACATATCTATAGCACCTAGGTTCAAACCCCTGCCGGGCTATATCAGAAGGGTGTTTCATCTTTCACTTCAGCTCACTAGTGGCCTTTGTATGTCGCTCGCTCATTTAGCCTACCTCATTTATATTTTCTACCTGGATAAGCCATTTAATTCTGTAAACATTAGTTCCTGGGTAGATTTGAACAACCAACAATGGCTTTCGACTAATACATTTCTATATGGAGAATATTCCGAATTAATCTAGTTCTGTTTTTCATCTCGCCGAAGAAGTGACTCATCAATCTTATCTCTTATCACCTGTGACAAGACACCAATCATTGACGTCGTTAATTATATGACGTATATTGGCCCAATTTGTCTTCTTACTGATGTTTATCACCCAATATAAATATTAATCAAAGATAATAATAAATAACGCTTTCAAACCGATAAACATTCTTCCCGTCGTCCACTTTATTCCATTGTTTACGTTTGTCACCGCCTCGTGTAAACATTTTGTTCAAACAAAAAGGCAACATCGTGTCTTGTCTGTTAAGTGATAAAAGTTGATTGTGATCTTGTTAGGCGAATTTCAGTGATTTGTTATCTCTCACTGACCTATATATATAATATAGGTCAGAGGTTATCTCTCACTGGACGTCAACAACATTACTTTCTGTTTATCAGATAAAATTAATACTATATCCGAATATTCTGACTTATCGTTTGTTATTGTTTTATCTTTGATTCATTCTTTTTTAAATAATCCACTTTTTAAACATACAAATACAACTAGAATGACACTAACTTTATAAAGGAAATGACGAGCGGGAAAATAAATAAACATAACTTATATTTTTGTTTCAACTAACAAATCATATAGCCTCCAATCAGTTCAAATTGTTTGATTAAAATTAAATAATTGGTCATTTGCATATTGTTGTCATCGTCTGTTCATAATGCCTTCTAATTGTGATGATGATATTAATTTAAAGGGATTCCCATAAATAAACTAATACAATTTAGACCACAATATACAGTATACTCACAATAATATTGCCTTGCCCATAAACAATATTCCTTCCCGTTTTCAGTATGTTATGTGATGTATAATTTTTCATCAGGATCTCTTATCAGTAACAAAATTAAAGCTTCTCTGGTTTGTTTAAACACACACCGGAAGTGGTCCTCCTTGTCTTAATTGGCCAGAAGCCAGACTCAGGATAATTTGTGGCGAGAAATTACGCCTCCATTCATCCGATTGTGTAAACAAACCTAGACGTCGGGATATTAGACCAAGTGTAATGGCTTAAATGACGTAAATCAACTGAGAGGCTACTACTACAGTAAACACAAAAACAGTTAGTCAATAGTGATATTTAAGACGTCAGAAGATAACCAACAAAATCGTAATTATAATAGTTACAGATACAACTACCATCTCACCAGTAATGTACTTGCTGATCTACACTACCAAGGTCAGTCGGTACATTACTGTCGGAGAGTACTAACTTTATGGATTAACTAATTGGTGTAACTAGAGTTTCCATAAAAACACCAGATTTCTTATCTCTTAAATTTGCTTATCTTGTTTTTGTTTTTATTATGAATTCGTTTTCTTGTCCATTCTCTTGCTATAAATGTTATCTAACAAACATATTTTTTATTAATATCAAATATTAACATATCCTAATAAGTCTAACTTCTAAAGTTAATTATCTTTCCATGACGTCAGGGATATCTAAAGTAATATTCTTTTTTGGAATTAATTATTTCTCCTGACTATATTGATAATGAATAATTAATTAAAGTAATTAAAGATTAAAACGATATTAGGTAATGCTCTCTCTTTCTCGCTTTTTTTTTTTTTTTATATATATATATATATATATATATATATATATATATATATATATATATATATATATATATATCCGTCTACATCACTTCAATGTTTCCCACAGCAGTAAGCATTTACGCATGTCAAACAATAGATAATGTTCATAAAGTTTAAGTAATAAGCTAGGATTATGTTTTGTACGGGTTTATTTACATCTGACCCTTTGTTCTGCCCTAATATGTACGGAACATTATCCAGATACAACGATACATTAATAGTCAATATGTAAACATGATAGAAAAACTTTTGTTATATTCTAAGCTGAAAATAATTTTTGGGGGGCCTAATATTTAGTACTCGTATAATTATCTCAATTATTAAGAGTTCTCGTCGAATCATATTTGAAGATGAAATTCCAGGGAAAAAGGCAGTTATTTCTATATTCGTCTTGATTGTGATAGACCCAATAGCATTTCTAAGGTGTTTTTTATGAGGTAAGCTAATTTCAATTACCAAATATTTACAAATATTGATCCGTTGGATAATAATTATTTGAATAATTATTTCAATAATTATTTGAATAATTACTTGAATAATTAGTTGAATGATTAGCTGAATAATTTGCCAATTTTACAATTAAATTTATGGTTTACACTTAACCGTGGACATAAAGTAGGGTAAGAAAAATTGGATTTTAAACATCTACTATCGTTTTATTTATTCATCTCTAGGGCCTCTGACGTCTCTTTACAATAGAAAGATACTTGTTTCGACATAAACAAACTCGACAAGTGAACGTCGCCTGTGATAGACCTTCTTGAATTTTGTTTACAATCTTCATCCGGGACCGAGATAAGATGATCAATTATGACAAAAGTTATCTGGATATAAAAAAGTTTTTTTTTTTTTTTTGACGGATGACTTCGAGGAGACGTATTGATTACAATAGATAAACTCTCTCTCTCTCTCTCTCTCTCTCTCTCTCTTTCTCTCTGTGTGTGTGTGTTATGACTTCTTATATGGATGAGAATTGGGCTGCAGATCTTCATGTGTTCGAATCTTTTTAATACTATTGTACAAATATACTCTCTAATGACAAACATTTGAATCATGAACATTAACATATTTCTAACTTTTTCCACATAGAGATCATTCTATGAAGGTTGGTCGTGTGTTGCCCACCTGCAAATCATATTCGCCGAACTTGGGTGTAATTACTAGTTGTTTACAGCCTAAGGAGCGAGCTATTGAAGCTTCTTCTCTACATTATAAACGCACCTGACGTAAAGAACAGAACACCTATTGTTAAACATCACACGAAGACAACAGACTACGGTGAGATTGGTTGCTGAAAGGTGATAATGGAGCTTCTTTATCGAGTATCACCTCACTTAACGCAGCAGTAATTTAACAATGAGTTAAGTAAACAATTTGATCCTCTTTGTGATAAAAAATAAACTCAGTATTTTGTGGTGTATTAATCGTATTAAGAATACGTCTCTCTTCCATTTACGATGAGGATATATAACTATTTACCGGTGTATAGTCGCCGATAAATGTCTTACTATAAGCTATATATAGGCTGTTTACCAACTATATTATGATTTTTTTATAATCTATTAAAGGAATGTGATCTCTGGATTTTCCAGTATTTACCGTTAGTGAAACGTTGCCATCTTCTGGCGAGTACAAGGGAGAGCCCTTGTTCTAACCGGAGACCGCAGTTAGTAACCGATGCAACGCACTTCGCCTGGAGCAGTCTATTGTTTCTGGGGGTTTTCCATTTTACTTTCGGCACCATAATACTGAATGGGGTTTTCTGGGAGTTACATTAATGATGTTCGGATGTTTGGCATTGTCTGTTTTATATGTATAGTATTTAAAAGATGGACTCACCTCCTGGAGGATGATGAACTTACAACAAAGCATCACACAAAGACCGAAAACGATTAGATCTTTTGTGCGTTAACTCTACGACAGCCTGATTATAAATATAATAAATTAAGCCAAACGTCTTATCTCATCTTAGATAAAATATTTAAAATATGGTTTTATTGTCTAAATTCAGTTTTAACACCTTATGAACTATATATATATATATATATATATATATATATATATATATATATATATATAATAATAATATTGGCCGAAATGGCAGTTTTTAACGTGGCTGGCAGCCTCAAATGAGGGAGACGCATATGGTCTGTAATTTACAGCTTCCCCACGCTGACTAATTCTAAATAAATTTAGAATTTAGAATAAATGCCATGTTCGGCGGAGAAAACCTTGCCAATAAGCCTGAAGCATGATGACGTCACAAACCAAAACAAACCAGCCGCGCTTTGCATTGCGGGATTTATAGGGGGGGTCTGCTGAGCGATAATACCGTAATATTCCCGCCATTTTAACCTTAAACGTCAATGTTCCCGATCTGTTATAATCATGCCAAAAACTAACTGGCCGGATGAAAAACTCCCCCTACTATAATAGTACCACGGCCAAGACGCGAACCTGCGACCTCCAGCACAGAATGACCATAGCCATAGGTAAATAGTCTCACGCTCTACACATGTGTATGCAAAAACAAATACACACACTCACGTGCAAACGTACACACAAATAAACACAAACGCAAACATGCATGGATGCACACACACATGTGTATCATTCACAAAACCCAATTTTTGTGATATATGTAGATAGTACAGGCGAATGGTAGACATAAACACGCACCAATCACGACATCCCAATAATTAGTTTACAATCACCTTAAACTTTGTCTCGTTTGAGATAATTAACACTCCGGGATAATTGGTAGATAGCGATCTGGCGTTTGATGTGGGTCAGATGAGGTCAGAGGTCAAGCCGTCAATTCGCCCTCTGAGTATATTCCTCCAGTAATGGTTTATTAACAAAATACCAAGTTTTCGACCATTAACAAACACCAGGCGGGCCAAATAATGATTAATGACTACTATTGTTAAGATAACAAAACACAAACCTGACAGCGAGAAATGTGAAATACTTGAAGTGGAAAAATCGTTTAAACAAAACTTTCAGAGAGAAGATGAAATGTGTCGAGTTTCTTTCTAGAAAATCGTTTGAATTAACTGAAGTAAGTAAAGTGACACAACAGCTTACAGAGGAGTGTGTTTAGATTAGACGCAAACCAACTATGTAATATTTTTGCCGTTATAGCAATAAAAATCACGGAAAATAGTACAAATATCGAATTTGTTGTATCATTTTAAATTTGATATAACTAAATTGACTAAATACGTTTAATTATTTAGTGATTAATAATTTTTAGAGAAAATAACCTTACTTTTATTGTTACTCACAAATAAAGACATATTTAGATGTTTCATTACATATGTATGTGTGTGTGTGTGTGTGTGTGTGTGAGTGTGTGTGGTGTGAGTGTGTGTGCGCGCGAGTGCGCGCGTGTGTGTTTGCAGAACTGCCAGCTGTTAGTATATATAACGTCTTTATTTATTTGTTTTGTAATTTTCTTCAAAAAGCTACTAAAAATTAAAACTACGTCGATCGTTTTAATTAGACCATCACAAAACAAAGAAATATTTTCACAAACAAAAACATCATATTAAACATTCTGTTGTTCTTCTTTATGATAACAGTGTATTAATAAAAAGGACTATCAACAAATTTGGCTCGTCACATCCTTTCATATACTCTCTGAGTTTTGTTACCTTAACAACGATCTTCAATATTCATTATTATATCTCCGCCTGAAGCATGTTAACGATCATTTTCCTATTAACTGTGAATAAGCGATTACTGATGGAATGGCTCACTGTTAAATGCCTGATTGCCTTTTGACCTTTGTTGTCCTACATTAAAAGTCATACCTGGGTGTGTAAATAGTGTTAATTGAGACTAAGTTTCAGGTGATTGTAACCTATTTTTGGTGTGTGATGATTTGTGTATGTTTTTAGTTCGCTAATTGTCTATCACCACATTTGGCAGTTATTCAGTTCTGTACTTCACATATGTACAAGGATACTTGGCTAATGGGGGGGGGGTCTAGGTAGAACTATGATATTTACATGTATACACTCCCCTAAGGGTGTAAGACACGTCCGTCCTAAGGAATATTATCTTCCAATTGTTCACTCACCATATAGAAAATGTTCCCGTTTATTATGATTTTATTAATAACATTCATATCTCGCTGTATAATCAATCTACAGCGACACATCATTTAAAGAACATAAACATCTCACCTGTCTAGTAATTGTCCGTATGACCATAACAGTCTAATTATCACCTGTATAACGTCTAATTATCACCCGTATAACGTCTAATTATCACCCGTATAACGTCTAATTATCACCTGTATAACGTCTAATTATCACCTGTTTAATTATCACCCGTATGAGAGACAAGATACGGTTGAAATAAATACTACAACACTCTATTCAACACCTCGTCTTAGTTACTACAAAAGTGACATCCCAATCAAGCCGAGTGTCACTTGTCACGCCATCATAGAGGTTTTCTTATGTTAGAGATATCGTCATTACGTAATAGTCAGCGGCATCATTATATAATAAACATTACAGTTTATGATTTAGTATATCTGAGGAATGGAGTTTATTAACTAATTTATTTGTGAAATTGTCCTGTTTGTTAAATACCTGGATTTAACAGACAACGTTTTTGTCGACATAAATACTGATGTGTTATGACATTGATAAAGATATCTCAGTTGTAAATAAACTGTTGTTATATATTCCATATTATGAGCAAATTGACTATTTAACATTTTAGCAAGAAATAATCAAACATGGTGTATAAGGTATGTATACTATTGTTCTTTCTAGTTTATTATTGTAAACGATCGTCTATCTGATTGGTTTGACGCATCTAATTGTCATACGTAACTAAGGCAACAATTTTTTTTGTAGATGATTGTTCCAGTCAAGATATTAGATCATAATATATATCGTCATCCTAACAGATTTGACTAATTGTTATCACGAGTCAGATGACAGAATGTGGTTTTTTTTAAATCGTAAAACAGTTCTAATTGTGTTTATATAATGAAGGTAATTGTCAGTTTGGTGACTAGTGTCGTAATTTAGTTTTATATTTGGTTGTAAATAATTGGAAGGATTGTCTAAAGTCGTGAAATATGTAAATTGATAACACTTTTAATTCAGATATTATTAACATTTACGGTTTATCAACATTATGTGTCAATCATAAAATAGGTCAAACAAAGTTGTTGACGAGGTTTACCCGATTTTCCTCTCGCAATAAGAAGATCGCTAAATAATGCTGACATCTCACCTTTGAAATATATTCGGTTATTTTCAATTTAAAATGTCATCATTAATAACCATACGTTGAGCCAAACAATTTTATGTATACAATATTATTTACTGTCATTATTATTAAAAACCCTTTTTTTTTCATTTTTTAATTTTAAAAAAAAAAAAAAAAAAAAAAAAAAAAAAAAAAAAAAAAAAAAAATTTCCCCCCGGAAAACCCAAAAAAAAAAAAAAAAAAAAAATTTTTGTTTGGGTTTTCCTTTTCTAAACCGGAATTAAAACCATTTGGGGGCCGTGTTAAATTAAAATTAAAAAATTTTTCGTTTAATTTTTCCCAACCCCAAACAAAAACACACACCCCACACACACACACAAAAAAAAAAAAAAAGAGAGAGAGGGAGAGAGAGGCAGCAGATTACTTGACGACAAACACTTTATAACAGAAATAAGCCCTGTCAGTCAATAACATATCATATTACACTGTTTTAAAACCAGAAAGTAAATTTAAGTTTTTTACCTCGAGGATAACCTTGACTCTATGACATTAGCAATATAATGTCTCCGGTAAAAAGTACACATCAAACGTCACACCTAGAGACAAAAAATTATCTCCTACAAAAGGTAACTATATAACAAAAACAAAACCATCAAACAATCAACTCTTGTTTATGGGAAATACTAAATTATATAAACGACATTCAGTTGTTGTTATAATTGTTGTTGGAGTGTGAGCAGAATAGAGGTTTTACATATATTATTATTATTATTATTATTATTATTATTATTATTAACATAATATTATTGTGTGTAGTATATAAACGACACTCAGTATAGATGTTATAATTGTTATTGGTGTGTTATCAATATATTGTATTTCTTGTATTATGTATGTCATTTATCTCTCTGGGTGTCATCGTGAGAAACATATTTGATATTAAAATATAATATTGTAGTCATAATAATAGACGATGGTCAGCTAGTGTCTTTAAAGATGTTTATAAAAAGGTCAAATAAAGATGGAGAAATTAAATTGTTATCAGTATTTCTTTCACTCAATTTGTTTAAAATGTTGAATAATTTTGACGATGGATATGTAACAGACTTCAATACTGGATCAACCTTCAAAGGGATTAAATTATTTATATTATATGCTGAAAATCAATGTAAATAAACCCCGTCCCTTCTATCTATCCATCCATCCATCCATTCCATCCTTTTTCCATATATATATATTATTTATTTGGTTTTGGGGGTGGTGGTGGTGGTGGTGGTGGTGGTGGTGGTGGTGAGTGGTGGTAAAATGATTTTAAATATTTCCAGTCAGTCAGTCAGTCAGTCAGTCAGTCAGTCAGTCAGTCAGTCAATTAATCAATAAAAACAACAACAATCCCTTTGACTTCATTTTTTTTCTTCCTAAATATCCTCATATATTCTATTATCGATAAAAACTTCATTGATTGAAAGGTCACTGAGTCCACTTGTTAACAAAAACAAAACGAGACACTTAGTTTTAACGTTATAGTCATCATTTCATTCATCACAATGGAGGTCAAAATTGACCCCTCTAAAACTCATTTAAACCATTAGTTCCATTTGTCCGCAACTCTGAGTTTAAGTTTAGTTTACAAAACAAGCAGACAACATTTCTGGGATCAACCAGCGTATGATGTTATTTTGTTCTCATTTAATGACCCAGAACATCTAACTGTTACCACAGACTTAAAGGTTTTATCGTGTATACTATAACATTGTTGCGATGTGATAAAAGAAAGGGACGCATCACGGGAGTAGTAACCTTGACATGATTTGAATCAAAGAGCACTGAAACACTTATTTTGTTAAATGGAAAAATCGTTTGATTGTGTTGGAGTTGTGTTCTGACATGTGTGACACCTGTCTGTTGGTGTGAGTGTCCGAGAGTGATTTAATGAGACATCGGCACAAAAACGAGATTTAGTCTCACTTCCTATTAATGGCCTCTCACGTGGTGTAGAGGTATACAACGAATACCTGAATCGGTAATTCTACGATTCGTTATCTTTGACCGTCTAATTATATTTAACCGTTTGTATAAATCCAAATTTCCGAAAAAGAAACAACATTCCAAACAAGTAACAAGAAATAAAACAGATACATGATAATATGCGACCAACACTGAACCAGGATATTAGTTGACCTAATTAAAAGGTCAGTTGGAAAAACATTATCAACAATTATTGGTCTTAATAGCCGCAGCATATGATGATCCAGAAGACTGTTATTTAATTATACTTTATGATTTGACTATTAAATGGGAGACTCTGGCTATTAACCTTAAGATGTAGTTTAACAATAGTCAATCGAGATATCCGTGGAAAGTAAGTTTTATTTCTGAAGTGAAATGCGTTGGCGCGTACCTGTTGAATCTACAAAGATCTCTAGTCGTTAATTAGATAATAAATTTCCAATTAAGCAATGATTAATTAAAATAAAGTAGAGTTTAAGCTGGCAATGTGCTAGTGTCAGATGTCACAAGATAAAGTGTCATTAGTCATTTGTTGTTTTATGGACGTCAGTAAAGACTTTGATTTAGTAGGTGAGATTTTGGGTGGTCTGTTTACGGTTGTATTATTGGTAATCTACCGAAGTTGTTGTTGTTGATCGCATTATGTCGCTACCGCATAGTTAGTATTTCATACTTTAATAAGGTTAACATTTTAGTCAAATTTTATTTAAATCTATTTAAAAAAATTATATTTGATGTGATTGATTTGATTGATTTATATTTTTTAGTGCATTCCCGACGCCGTATTATTGTGGGGGTATTGAAAAAACTTTACTTTGGGGGAAGGGAACGGGGCTACTTTGCTCTTATTCGGTGAGGTAAAGCATGGATTAAATTTAATATATCCACAATTTTAAAAAAAAACCTTAATTAAATTAAAAATTTTTTTCCTTAAAAATTTCCTTTTCTTAATTACACTTGACAGATCTAAGATCACCAAATACCTGAAATAATGGCACCGGTAAGAATGGAACAGGTAGTAATGGAACAAACGGATACCCGGGGGGGGGTTTGCCATCATGGCACAGTTATTTAAAACAGCAGTTTACTGTGGTTTCTATATTCAGTTTGTTTGTTTATAAAATTACGAATATAGGAATGCTGGTGCCATCAAAGAGCCCCCCGCGAAGCGAATGGAGAGCAATTTAGTGTAAATTAGTGCAATATGACAGACAGTACATCGAGGAAATAGATGCGCTTAGAAATAGCTAATTTTCCAATGGTTCATAAATTTTTTGGTCAAATTCATGGAATTTACAAGAAGTAATAAGGGAAAACCCAAGATTGACTTTCAAGGCCACAATTGAGGTAGTAGAGCTGCGTAAAGGGGTGTAGGATAATTGCTCACCCGGACAGTTGCTCACCAGACAGTTGCTCAATGGACAGTTGCTCACCGGACAGTTGCTCACCTGGACACTTGCCCACCAAGGAAATGAAAAAGTGGACACTTGCTCACCAGGGGATTTTTAATGAGAGAAAAAATGCACATAATTATATTAATAAAAAAAATAATTTCTTAACTTTAATTCCCTTATAATTGGTAATATTCACCCCAATAATTATATAGCTAATAGGATACTAAGAAATATATTTCTGAGCAAGCGTAAAGAAAACAAGCTGGTGCAAGTGAACCATAACTACGGATCTTGGTGTGAGAGGTCAACAACTTGGAGCAGCCCAGAACCATGCTGGTGATGATGATGTTGCTGTCAATGCTACATAGTGGATTACTTCAAATAGAAGAAAGTCTGCTCCAACAGAAGACAGACCGACCGATCAAGATTCATCCTGATGTTGTTGAGAACCTCAGCGCTGAAACTAGAACTCATCTACCATGTGAGAATGTCATCAAAGGAACACTGAGATATCAGCACGCGTACAGAGATCTGTTGCAGCGTTTGAAGAGAATCTGTGTCAAGACGACGAAGGAGATCTCGAGAACGTCTAACAGTTAATCCAAAACATCGGATATAGTATTCGTCTTTAATTATGCCTAATAATTTACATCTGCTGTGCTTTAACTTAATTTTATTATCAGAAGTAATTATTTGACCAGATTAATATCACCTGTTACATTCATAATTCATTTATCATATTCAAATAAATCTTGTTTTTTAGATTACTGTTGTTTCATTTAAATGTGCAATTTTTGCCAGTTTTCAAATTGTTCCCCTTTCACCTATGTCATATTTCCAGTGCAATTTTTACCCGTGCCATTTTACACGCGCTATTTTTGTCTAGGTTCCCATTTTCTTTGAGATTTCGCTGAAACATTTTGTAAAAGAGTTGGTAACAGATACTAAAAATAAATATTAACTTTGACCTTGCAGAAGTCAACGTTAAGTAGTTCGTCTACAGCCGGTGTCAACTATCGAGATTTTATCAGCCTTGATTCTAAACTCGAAGTCCTCATTTATCGACCATAAACGATGTAGCCATTCACGAGACGACGGGATCTTATTATAACCTACAACAGGTAAATTCTCGCAGATAATTATGCGTTGTCGAGCGTAATGTTTTTGTCGCGAGGTTTATGGTTAATGAATACTAAAATTAAATTGATTTGAGACAGTAACCGACAGAGATACCCAACAGGCGCAGTGGTAAATGAAGAACCAAGCGTCACTGGCTGTCTTAAGCTGTAACTGTAAAATAACCAGAACCTAATTATGAAATAGTTTTATTTTTGATATTAAATATAGACATAAGTCAAATAACGCATCTCATTCCCAATCACGGGTCAATATGAACAGAGTAAAGAAAACAAAAAACAAATAAGGAATTAATGCGTCAAATGTACACAAAAACGTTCAAATTAAATTAAAACAGAATACGTCAAAAACGTCAATTACGTCAAGATATTATAAGGGGTTTTCTTTCTTTCTAAATATTCATCGATCAGTATTTGTTCTGGAGTGGTCCTAATTGTTTCAGGCCTAAATATATTGATCTACCTTTTGTCTTTATGTGATTGATCTGTTTTACAATACTTCGAGGCGATAAGTTCTTGATCAAGGATATATTATGACTAAAGTTAAGTTTACAACAAAGTCTAATGCTAGGCGAGTGTTGGGTTTTGAGATTATTGTCATTTCCAAATGAAATATTCCGCAAATTCTTTATGGCCATCGTTGTAGCATAGTTTTCTTTAAAGTTTTCTATATTGACAATACAATATAACACCAATCTAGAGCAACATTCAAGTATTCAAATTATTGTCAACTTATAATCGTAATATTTAAAGTAATTATCTATACCGACGCCAGATGGCAGCATTGTGATTTATTGCTCCAGTGCGAGATCATTTTGTCCACCTTGACACTCCATCATCCATTCTGTCTTATTGGGGATCTTCTCCAACTAAATTGATCTCAACGCCAACTCATATAAACAAATAATAAACTATTGTGACGTTAGATGGCAGCACTTCTGATTTAGTTTTTTTATGGTCTATTTCTTGCTTTAATGGTTCGGCGTGTTGATGTATTTGTGCTGAAACGTGTTTTACAGATTGTTCACATAAACGTCATAGATAAATCTGACTTACTATTGAGTGATACAGTTATCTAGAGAGTGATTTATCTGCGTATAATGAGTCACATCATAAAGTTTACTTTAGGAGGTTTTTTTATTACTGGCAATAATCCAGAAACTGAGTTGTCAAAATCAAAATATCAAGATCAGTGTTAAAAACGTTCTGAACTATTTTCCATAAACACGAACATTTGAGAGATTTAAGGTGCTGATCATTGCTGGGAAACATCAATTATGTTAGGAACTGTATTAAACAAGCATTATCTTTGTGATAACTATGTGTATGTTTGTTAAGGAATTTAACTGAAAGTACTCTAGTTTTGGATAGTTCGGCTCGATATCACTGTCACCACTAAAACTTTACTTATTAATACTATTTTACTACTTTACTTATTAATAATATATATGTCTCGTTTGTTTGGTTCGTGAAGGAGGTTCTGGTATAGTATTTCTATAATGTAATTAATGATATTTCACATTCGGCTTTGGGTTGCTCGATCGTAGCTGGACGACTCGTATTAACATCATGATTATAACTTTAAGGCAATATCATAATAATATAACACAGTAAGACTAAGTAACGAAATATGATTTAAACTAAAACATAAACCCTTCAACAGATTCCGTGTTATGCAATTTGCTATAATCGTACACAGAAAAGATAACGTATCATATGAGATAATCTGTTTGTGAGCCTAAACCAATCTGATTTATGATAATCATGTTTGTTTGTCACCTCATGCTTTTTTTTCTTCTTCTCTTCTCATTACGATTGTCCCTTGCAATCAAGATTCCATTCAATTATTGCAGATTCACCTACCTTTTTTTACTGCGGTTTGATTGTGCAGTCCTCACCTGTATGTAATTAATGCACCAATGACACACGGAGGGGGGTGTAGTTACTGTTTCCCAGTTGTTCAATTGGTTAAATTTAAAGCTATTTTTTATCTTACATATAAGAATTTTGATATATAAAATTATTTTCCGAAAATATTTTATAAATTTGCTGGCTAAATAAGACTGATACTGAACAATTACATGATATAAGTAAACCGTATTTACACCTTTTACAGTACATACTATCTCTTACAATATGATATAATAATAACTAACGTGTCATATATAACTCTAATCTATTGCTCTATCTCTTTTAATTATCATTGTTATATATCATCATTGTTATATATCATCATTGTTATATATCATCATTGTTATATGTCATCATTGTTATATGTCATCATTGTTATATATCATCATTGATATATATCATCATTGTTATACATCATCATTGTTATATATCATCATTGTTATACATCATCATTGTTATATATCATCATTGTTATATATCATCATTGTTATATATCATCATTGTTATATATCATCATTGTTATATATCATCATTGTTATATGTCATCATTGTTATATATCATCATTGTTATATATCATCATTGTTATATATCATCATTGTTACATATCATCATTGATATATATCATCATTGTTATGCATCATCATTGTTATATATCATCATTGTTATATGTCATCATTGTTATATATCATCATTGTTATATATCATCATTGTTACATATCATCATTGATATATATCATCATTGTTATATATCATCATCTGCGCCTCCGTGGTCTAATTGGTAGCGCGTTGGGCCACAAATCACTACCACCCAAATTCGAATCTCGGCGTGGGTATATATCTGAAGGGTGTTTCATCTTTGACTTCGCTTCATTACCTTCGGAGGTCGCTCGGCCCATTTAGTCTACCATGTGCACAAAAGTGGCTGTAAAACATCAATCATCATCATCATCATAATCTTATAGACAAAGATCTTATGTTACACAAAGACTTCTAGACATAAGACGAACAAGAGAAACTCTGTAGAAGACATTTACAATTTGTTTATCCGTTGTCAATAGAGACAGTCTGTTTACAAGTATCCTTTAACAATAACGCTAATATTACTTGAGTTATTTTGTTTAAAGAATACATTTACAATAAAGATTTCTTATTTGTATGAATATTTCTTTATTATTATAATCTTCATGTCTTACGTGTTATTATTGTTCTCTTTACTTCTTCCATTTGTAAAGTTATTTATTTATTTCAAAGTAAAATCGATACCTATATATATATGATCATCTAAGTCGGGATGTTGTATAGTTAATATGTATTTGGGTAACTTGTAAACAGTTTAAGTATCAGCTAACGAAGTTTAATAACAAGAAACGATTATTTTGGAGAAGTGAGACATTTTACCAAATATTAATAAGGGGATAGTCCCCATCAGAAAACATTTTGAGAACTAATACAGCTATATACTCACAAATATCATAAATAATGTCAAAATGTGTAAACCATCACCCACATATTAAATAATCCAGTTCAAAATGCCGATTAATCGACTTTTAATGGCCTGTGGGCTCCGCCATTTTGAAGTTAGACAGAGACGGGAAACTCTTGAATGCTGACGTCACTCCAACGTATCCGGTTGATCTGAAGTCTGTATAAAAGCATGTAAACGAGTGTGAGCAAAGTATTATTCCAGAACGTAATGCAACTGCGTTGTTAAAATTACGTCGTGAATGACATACAACCATATCATTTTGAGCCAGAAGGAACCTGACAAGAGGAAGATGATTGAAAATGGCTGAGATATTAACGCTGAAGAGAAACTAATCCGCGTTAGTCTAGAGAGCGCCGATGTGACGTCAGAGCATTTCAGTTTCTCCTTCCCGCCTTCGAATCTGGCTTCCGGTGCAGCCGTAATGGCGGGCCTCCAGTAATTTGGATTATTTTCCCTATATCTATGATATCGGGTATGTTTCGTGATTATTATTGTTGAAATTTATTGTTCTAAACATTACATATTTAAAAAGTATTTTCTGATGGTGGACTGTCGCTTGAAGGTTTAATTTTGAACTTGTTATGCGTTCATCCTTAACTTTGGTTTACTTCAAAGTAACTATGTTTTATTTTGTATATACAGTCTATTGATTACATATATTTCACATATATAACGTCCAATGGCGTATATATTTGTTCTTTCGTTACTTTCTTTTGAAACATGAATATTAAAAATACCAATCCTTCCTAAAATTTGCTCTATTCTTCGTCATGTTAGAAGACGAACGCGAAATCTGACCAGAATTTATCACGTTCTAAAGGCTTTGTTAAACAGAAAAGGTCACCGTGACAATCAAAGTTAGGCTAATCACACTTGAGACGATATTTTATGAGAAAAGTGGCAATTAATTATACTTAAGGTGAAAGGGGATGGCTTTTTGCTACCGCTCATTACCACCATCGTCACCATCATCATTACAATCATCATCATCATCATCATCATCATCATTACCATCATCATAGTCATCATCATCATCATCATCATCATCATCATCATCATCACTGTCATCATCATCACCATCACCACCACTATCATCATCATCATCATCACCATAATCATCATCATCATCATCATCATCATCATCATCATCATCATCATCATCATCATCATCATCATCATCATCACAATCATCATCATCATCATCATCATCATCATCATAACCCCCATATTATTATTATTATTATTGTTATTGTTGTTGTTTAGCAACAAGGTTAATTACAGACCACCAACAACAACAGCAGATGGTAATTAACTCTCTCTTTACAAACTACAAAACTATATCTACACCTAGGATTGTTGTAATATATGCTACAGTGATAATGTTCGGAGACCATCAAAGCTAATGGCTTGAACAAAGTTATTAGAGTTTGCCAGTTTGTCTTCATTTGATATCGGACACACGTGGTTCGTAATCTTGCTATCCGATACGTCATCATCACGTGACGTGTGACGCCTTCTTCATTCTAGATGCGTCGCCATGACCTTCGGGTGTCATATTTGTTTTACATAAAGCTAAATCTCCAACAGTTTTACGATCCTGATTACAATATGGTGCTAGATTAACGTAACTTTAGAAAGGATCCACGTAGATTTGTTATCAATGCTGGCTCATAATAAACATTACTACAGTAGGTCAAGGTCAGATACTGTGAAACATCCCGATCTTTGTAATAAATTGACTCTGTTAGAAATCTTGTACTTTGGTTTTTATTTTGTTAATCCTTGCTGAGTTGATTATTCAACGTTTAGCTAAAATCATTAATACTTTTGCTAATATAGTTGCTGTTAAACATTTGACATTTAAACTCACTCACTCACTCACTCACTCACTCACTCACTCACTCACTCACTCACTCACTCACTCACTCACTCACTCACTCACTCACTCACTCACTCACTCACTCACTCACTCACTCACTCACTCACTCACTCACTCACTCACTCACTCACTCACTCACTCACTCACTCACTCACTCACTCACCACCACCACCACCACCACCACCACCACTCACTCACCACCACCACCACACTCACTCATACTCATCTCATCGTCCTCCTCGCTCCTCACACTCACTCGCTCGCTCGCTCGCTCGCTCGCTCGCTCGCTCGCTCGCTCACTCACTCACTCACTCACCCACTCACCCACTCACTCACCCACCCACCCACTCACTCACTCACTCACTCACTCACTCACCACTCACTCACTCACTCACCCCGACCTGCTTATTCACTTACTCACTTCTTTATTATTTATCTGTATACTTTTGTTGTCATAGTACTGTATGTATGTTTATGTACTAGAAGTGAACTTTTACAACTTCTGTTCTCTTTTTAAACATTTCTATACCAGATTTATTTATCAGCTCCTTAAAATATGCTAATTGAGGCACAGGTAACTGAATAGAACAATTAGCATAGCTATAGTGTTACTTCTTTTCAAGTGCTGCCTCCGTCAGATTTAGGACAGAACAGAATAACTGAAATATATCATGTCTTTCTAAATGTTAGATATTAATGTGACTGACAGCCTCTGACTGGAAGACATATATGAGCCGTAACTGAATAGCTAATCATTAATACTAATTATTATAAAACTTTAGCAGATGACGTTTTCGAGAGAAGAAAGAGCTCCCATTTACGATTTTACGTGGCCATAAAAAAACCACACTACTATCTATTACAGCGAAGTGGCTTCCATTCAAATGACGATCTCCCCCCAAACCAGCTCATTTCATTAAAGTTAATTTTTTTTTAAATGTGCTGAAATAACGTTAGAAAGAAAGTTGTCAGCATCACGGAGTGTAAACGTGAAGTCAACATTCTATCAACAAAATGAACAAGTTATAACAATCTGAGATGAACAGATCGCCCACTGAGAAGGTTGGCTGATAACAAAAAAAGAATGTAAACAAACACCTTTAATACAAGACACACGATGACTGGCCGTAAACACAGCTGTTATACGTGTTATGTCATATTGTTATTGTTATAGCGTGAGGTGTTTTATATAAAACAATATATATATATATCGGGTACGAGTTAACATTATATAACTATTTGTATATCTTAAATTAGTAAGAAATTACGATAATTACTATAAAACAATCTGTAGATATATCGCACTAATTACCCGTTCATTTATTTCTAAAACGTACACGCAAATTTATTTATTTACCTATCAGTGTTTGGTAGTCGCCTAATTTGGCACGATACATATTCAAATAAATTGATGAAAGCCAAGAAATAATATCTTATATAGCTGCACACATAATTCTTGATCGTCCCTTCCCCCCCCCCCTCCCTCATAATACGGTATATGATCTATAATCTTCTTTCTGGTGCATTACCTTCATAATATATTCTATCTAGGTCAGTGTCTTTGCGTATAGATAAACAAAGTTGACAATTGATCAATTATCGTTAATAGAATCACGTGTTCCATTGTCCACGAAGTATTGTGATATTTGTCTTTCCTTCTGTTTGCGATGTGTAATGGCTTCTACTTTGATAATCGTTTTTTTTTTAGTTGATATGGTTATCAAAACATTACACGACTTAATACAAATATAGACAAAGAACAGGCGTCTTTACAAACTGGTCGATTATCAAGAACTTTATTGACTTCCATGGGAGTTAGAGCATTTGACCAACCAAACATATATATATAATTCTCTAGAACACCCCGATCAATTTCCCCTTTATAAAGATATCAAGATTTCCAAATCGTCTTCATTACATTTTAAATTTGTATATTTATTTGAACAACGAACGTCCGGTAGATGACTGTATCATACAAGAACAAAAGTTTAGTGTTTACTCTCTGATGTGTGTTTATTTTACATTCGTATTCTTTATCCAAACATATGTTGTATTCTCTCGATACAATAAGATTATTAAAAACTATATTTCTAAGGGGAAATTAACAACACGAAATTGTTTTCGGTTTTCTGTGGTATCGATTGACTTCTGACCTCTACCAGGGATTTCATTACGGAAGCTAAACCAATCATCCCAGTGTCAATAACGTGTCGTCACCGTATACAGATTTGGCTGTACAAGGAGCTCTCTGTGTCTAGAAGTAATAAGCGCTAACTTATTTACTCCTAAACAGCAGCTAGGTTAAATGTGTACGAGATGTCAACAAATATTTACATCCTTCTGTCGAGTTGAGGACTCTCTTTGGTTATCAGTAAACTAAACACTCAACGGGATCGGGGTAAAGCACTCAGTAGATGATGATCTCCCTCAAGTTGACGTCTCTTTCTCTATCTTGTCGTCTAACACCTCTATATCCTCCCTGACTTGACAATGATTGGCTTACACTTTAGTCTGCCAGTCACTAACTTCACTTCCTTCAGTTTAATCAAACACACCATCTCTAACATTAGCTAATTAGCCAACCTGTCGTCATATTGTTAAGGTTGTCTGTTAGCTATAATGACATATGTGGTCACTGAGTAATTAGCACAATAAGTTATAGCTTTATTAACAGGTGACACGCGTAGTTCTTGTAATGAACATACGCCGAATGGTTTGATATTAGCTTTATTATTATTATTATTATTATTATTATTATTATTATTATTATTATTATTATTATTATTATTATTATTATTATTATTATTAGCAGTAGTAGTAGTAGTAGTAATAGTAGTAGTAGTAGTAGTAGGAATAGTAGTAATAATGATGATAATAATTAATATTATTATTATTATTATTATTATTATTAGTAGTAGTAGTAGTAGTAGTAGTAGTAAGAATGATAGTAATAATAATAATTAATATTATTATTATTATTATTAGTAGTAGTAGTAGTAATAGTAATAATAACTAGAGTATTAATACTACAACAAGTAGTATTAGTTTATGTCTTTTCATTAATACTGTCATCGTATGTCCAGAATAAAGGAGACACCAGGTGTTAAATATAACAATATTGTCATTTTGTCCCAAAAGACAGCATCAATCGTCTTCAGATAAATCTCAGGTAACAGATGATAACTATCTATCATTGTCTGATGTTTGTGTTCAGGTCGACGGTGTATCAGTCTGAGTTTTGGCTTAATCGTGATTATGGAAACGGGTGAATTATAGTTAAAATAAATTGAACGTATCAATTGGGTACACTATATATATAATGAAGAAACTGAAAAGAGATGTGATTTAAAAAATGAAACGTTTAGGTTTGAATAAAGAACATCTCTTCCGATGGTGATAATAAATATGCCTATATAAATGCCAGCATAGAATACACACACGCGTGGTGGGGGAGACGTTTCTCAACCACTCGAACATAGAGGCTGTGCCGAATAAGCGACAGCCTGGGGATTCTCCGCGAACAACAAAACAACACACACGCACTGAACCTCCCCCCCTCCCCAGACATACACACACACACACACACGCACGCACGGACCACACGCACGCACACGACCACACATATGCAATGATCATAAAAAGTCCACATATCTAGCAATCATTCTTGGAAATGTCATGCACTGATTATACGGAATAGCTCATAATAGTTTTACCGTAGACTTTACGTGACAGGTGTGTAACTTAAGGTGTACATTATTGTTATCCTAATATAAATACTACTTTATGACGTGTTTAATCGGAATATTGATACGTCATCAGGTGACTTGATGGGCTTTTTATTCCCGTTTGTTTTGGTAACATTTAATAAACATTCGGTATCCAAAAAATACAATATTTTTAAAACAATTTTATACAGTTATCATTAAAAGTAATTTATCATTCGATTAAAGTACTTTTAAAAATACGTTTGCATAAATCTGTTTTCTGAATCAAGAAATTATTAAATCTATTCATATTTATTAAATAATTTAGCTTCTTTAAAACGAAGTCACCATTTACATGAATATTAAAATATTGAAACGAAAGGAACACGTTAAATTATAGTGTTCCTCGTATTTCGAAGCGTCAACAAATATAATCTATTCCCTTTTTGTCCCGAGTGTGACCGAAGTGGTACATGTAAGATTCGATTCCGACTGATAGATGTGTTTTGGGGATGTTTCATCGAGGAGTCGGCTCTCAGCCATATCTGCCAAGCGTCATTGGGTCCTCTTCTGATCCGTGTTTACTGTATGCTAGAAAATTACGATTAAAACGACACAGAGTGTTACATCAATAAATTAGCTGTATATTACGTATATTACGTAAATTGTTATCAAGATATATGAGAACTACAATAAAAATTAGAAGTATATATTCCTTAATTACTGTCAATATAAAAAAAATTCGTTGGCTATTGATAAAGTATGTGCTAGATATACCATCTTCCCATTATAGGCTTGAAAACAAAGGCATTTAGTAGAATTCTGGAATATCTTTCAATGTCTGTCTCTTTAGCTGTTTACAAATATATGAGACGACTGGAATTGTTTTGATTACGTGTTGTTTGTTGATGTAGGGATGGGTTTGTGCATTGATGGATGTAGGTATGGATACAATCTCGTCGCTTAGTTACAGCGAGCCGGGACCTAGTCATTGGACCCAATGATTTTGTTAGTCTAATTATATAAAAACAGTAATGACCACGTTCGTTTGTGTGTGTGTGTGTGTGTGTGTGTGTGTGTGTGTGTGTGTGTGTGTGTGTGTGTGTGTGTGTGTGTGTGTGTGTGTGTGTGTGTGTGTGTGTGTGTGTATAGGTGTGTGTATATATAGGTGTGTGTGTGTTTTATAAAGATAGTTAAGGCGCTGGCACAGGTGTTATACTTTCATTCAAACAACAATTAATTCCAAACTGATTTTTTTAAAGTATTTAATTGCAAGTATAATTAATTACCGGTAAAATTAGAGAAAAATGAAAGAAAGAAAAAAAAAATTCTAAAATAATCCAGAAGAGGATAATCTAAATATAAAAAAAAGAAACTATTATTAAAACAAAACCAGGCTTTGTGTCGAACACTACGGCCAAGAAAGATTAAACCTAAAATGGAGAAATAAAATTTTAATACACAGTATGAATAATGTATGTGTGTAAAATAGCAAGCTAGGGTTTCACCTGATATACAATTCGTTTTCCTTCTTAAACAAGTGTCAGTAACAATACACCATCTCTCATTTGTAGACAATATCAACCGTTTATCAATTACTAAAGTCAGATAATAGAACTCTCAGCTGGTTGCGCATTGAATTACGGTTTGTCAATAAGTTATTATGTCTCACCGGTAGGTAACCATATGCAGAGGCTTTTACATATTGAGCAAACGTTGGGTATCTCTTGTATACGCGTCAAGTCACCGTGTGTATACGCTTATAAATCACACATTCTATTACGTAAGAGGCACAGTGATCGGATATGGGACAGTTGCTCACCGGGCAGTTGCTCACCCGGACAGTTGCTCACCAAGCAAATGAAAAAGTGGACACTTGCTCACCAGTGAATTTTTAATAAGAAAAAAGGGCAAATAATGATATTAATCAAATAAAATAATCTCTGAACTTTAATGCCCTAATAATTGGTAATATTCATCCTAATAATTATATAGGTAATAGGATACCAAGAAATATATTTCTGAATCAGAAATGATTTAATTTTTTTATTAAAAATTCACTTTTTTTGCTTATTAAAAGTTCACTGGTGAGCAAGTGTCCACTTTTTCATTTGGTTGGTGAGCAAGTGTCCGGGCGAGCAACTGTCCGTACTCCCAATTATCAGTATCTTATAGAAATGTGTAGATACGGAAGCAATCCAGAAATAACTCAGCTTGTAATCTTTTCGGAATTCGATTCACATCTGTATTTCTGGATCATTCACCAGGGAAACCCCCTCAGGCAATATAACTCGACTCAACTCTCTCTCTCTCTCTCTCTCTGTAGCTCGTCGTCATCATCATCATACATCAGGATCATCATCATCATTATCACCATTCATCAGGATCATCAACATCATCATTCATCACTATCAGCCTCATCATCATCAGCTACATCAACACCTACGTCAAGGTTTATATTTTACTTCGTAATCGATGTATATTAATCAATCATCACACTAAGCCATCAACTATTTCCTGTATTACCTGTATCTATTTAACTCTGTGACAGTCAAGTATCAAAGAAGACAATAGATAAATAAATACCCGAAGAACATCAAACATAAAGAATGTCGTTATCAATTATCTATCATTTCTCTGACTCAAGGTCAACACTTACTATAGATAATTGATCGATTACAGTTTCAGGAGACAATTTAGTTTTTGGTATAGAACTGAACTAAATAACAGACAAAAGAACACATTAATCTTATCATCTTTATATCTAAGAATTACTGCTATTCTATTATTAATTGGTACGAGCCGAGTCGGGTCACCTCGCCCCAGGACACTAACATCAAAATGTCTAAACAATAATTGATAAAGTGTCGTGTCATCAGCTGACCTTATAAAATGACAAATCTCAGAGTTTAAGTTCGAAAGCTACCTTGTCTTAATCAGCGAGGAATAACATCACGTGAACAATGTGAACGAATAATAATTAATTAATATATTTTGAGACAACCATTGCTACACTAACAATCAAATGCACACTATTTATGGGCATTAATTATTTATATATTTTGATATAATCTCTGCTACATTGGTTATTGCGCAGCGTACGCGGCTTGAAAGTTTCTATTATAGTAAAATAAAACCAAAATAAGGAAATTAATCCAGTCAAAATTCGCTTGAAAAACTCACCAACAATTATATGAAGAAGGGTTGATTTGTTTCTATGGCAACAGAAGACACAAATAATGAAGAGACCGCTGTTATTATGACAATTCTGATTGTATTTTTTTAATTAAAAAAGTGTCCTCTTTTGATATTTTTTATTTACTTAAAGGGACAGTTCGCCCTCAGAAAATAAAATATTGTTTTAAATATGTAATGCTTAGAACTGTAACTAAAACTTTCACGATAATAATCACGAAATATACCTGACAATTTTGGCTAGGTAAAAAGGTCGGAAGAAAAAATTCACAATTAATTTACGGTGGCCGGTAATAAGTCACAGTAAAAAGGTCACAGAAAAAAATCACAATTTGGGATTGAAAAGTAAGTCAGGTAATCAAACAAAGATATTCAAGTCTGTCATAATTTATTTAAGTATCAATAACAATTAAAGTATCAAAACAGAAAATATTTTAAATCAGTTATTAACTGGTATTATATGACAGGTACGTATTGACATCGTCATGTTTATTATTTATCTGTGACTTTTTTTCCTGTGACCTTTTTGCCTGTGACTTTTTTACGTGGAACCGTCGACGACTACTTGTAGTATGAAAACAAATTTCAACAGACACATATGCACACCAATACATGCACGCATTAACAAACAATCACACACATACACATTTTCTCAGTCGCTCACTGACCGAACGAGGCCCTTGTATTCATAAATACATTAATAAGTTATTGACACTTAGATAAAGGGTATGTTCGTTTTAAGCTGTTACCAGTTGTCTGTTCGGGTTTATAAAAGAACGTCATCAGTTTAATGTATTTTTTAAACATAATAACGTGGTCAGTTATGACTGTTGCTGATATATGAGTGTGTTTTATGCAGAATGACAGTATGACAGATGATGTATTATGTTGTTAATGAAGAAGATAAGTGAATCTGTCATACACAGATATAATGTGTTGACAGATATAGATATATTACAGTATACTTCAGTATATATGGATGATAGGCTATTAGATATGATTGTCTTTTTTCTCTCTCTCTCTCTCTCTCTCTCTCTCTCTCTCTCTCTCTCTCTCTCTCTCTCTCTCTCTCTCTCTCTCTCTCTCTCTCTCTCTCTCTCTCTCTCTCTCTCTCTCTCTCTCTCTCTCTCTCTCTCTCTCTCTCTCTCTCTCTCTCTCTCTCTCTCGTGTGTGTGTGTATGTGTATGTGTGTGTATGTGTATGTGTGTGTGTGTGTGTGTGTGTGTGTGAGATGATAATGATGATTGATGTTTTACGGCCACTTCTATGCACTTGTTAGGCTAAATGGGCCGAGCGACCTCCAAAGGTAATGAGGCGAAGTCAAAGATGAAACACCTTTCAGATATGCCCATGCCGAATTTCGAACACAGGTGGTAGTCATCTGTGATCCAACACGTTACCGTTAGACCACGGAGGCTCTCTCTCTCTCTCTCTCTCTCTCTCTCTCTCTCTCTCTCTCTCTCTCATATATATATATATATATATATATATATATATATATATATATATATATATATATATATATATATATATATATATATGTATGTATATATATGTATATTGATATTCTTTCCAGCAACAATAAAGAAATAGCAATTTCCAATATGATAATTAATTAATTAAATCTCGTTTGTTAAGGTTTTTGATACATGTCTTAATCTGAAATATCTTGTAAGTGATTTACTAAAGTCAACATTCGGCAAGTCAATGATAACATTTATCTCATTCCGTCATCACACAAACTTTAGACGGCATTGTTTGTACTCGTCACAACTGTCAGCTGACATCAAAGAGAAACATTTCATTAAGATATATATATATATAAGCATGTACTGAAAATAACGGAATAAAGAAATCTGAGGAAAGTCGAGGAAAGTAAATGTTAAGTTAAAACTCTATTCCGTGATATACGTTATAACAAATCTGAGATGAAAAGATCGTACAGTGAGAATGTTGACTGAAAATAAACAATAGTAGATCTAAATAAGTTTTAGTATACGAGTTACACGACGACTGTCCGTAGACACAGCTGTTACACGCGTTACACACGCCGGTTATTGTTATACTGTGATGTTTGCGACTTCTAAACACCGAAGTATCTTCCTCGCACGTGTCTTTCGTTTAATCGGAAGATATCGATTACTCGGCAATCAATTGGAAACAGAACCTTTTTTGGTTTGGTCTTTCTTCGGGAACCTTTTTAAAAAATATATCATACACCCGTCGCGGTTGAGTTGTTTAGCCTTGACACCGATCATTGGGTGGAATATATGATCGAAGAAGCGTCTGTCTTGGGGGGAAATTCCCACAAACACTAGCATGAAGTGAACTGGATTCGAACTCAAGCCCTGGAGGTTTGCGATATAGTGTTCTACCCACTGCGCCATGAAGTGCCGCACCATTATGATGTCACCGTACGAGATGCAGATGGCTTCATGTATTATATTGATCTCGAAGAAGACAGAATGATGTTACCGATTGTCACGTGAGATAAATTACTACTTCTTTTCGTTTAAATACCCCCCAATTTATTTCTTTATCTGTGTTCTTCTTAACTTTATAATTATACGAAAGTGAAATCTCAACATTTTGATCCACTTAGAGTGACATTATATCCAGGATGAAGTAAATTCGGTGAACATTTGTTTGTTTATTCATAGAAACGACTATTTTCTATATATAATACTTTTTTTAATACTTTACTTTAATAATTTTAATAATTTGGAATATTCCCTCTTTCACGTGATTTTGGAAGTACTGCTCTACCATTTGGTGAAGAAAAGAAGCAGACACTTGTTCAAAATGGCTTATTTCGTAGAACTATTCGTAGGTTTCCTCAAAGCATTTGACCAGTTGGTAGAACAGAAACTAATGATGTTGTTGTCCTTAAATTATTCGACCACCAAGTCTCCTACTCCCCTCTCTATGTGAACATGGAAAGCTTTGATGCAGCAGTAGATTATTAATGTTATCGATCAGTGGAAGACGGTAATTGTATTTCGCTTGTGAATTTATTTGAAATTTTGGACAAAACCAGGATTACGTTTTTGGAAAAAAACTGTCTTTTGCTTAAGAAAGCAAGTGAATTGTAATTATATTATAGGTAGTACATGCATTATTTATGTTTGAATGTATATTTTAACACGAATGGGAAAGATAATAACTTGATAAATACGCATGAGTCTGTGATCGAGCCGTGATAGCGCAGTTAGTTGGAGCGTAGGACTCGTAACCGAACGGTCGCGGGTTCGAGACTCCGTGAGCAACAATGTTGTCATGTGGCGACTGGTTCACTCATCCATAATGAGTACCCGACAGGACGCGATGGCTGTCTGTTTGAGTAACGCTTTGCGCCTATAATGGCAGCATGCGTTGTATGCTCCCTTGGGAGTTGAGATGTGTGCTGGGTTGAAACAGGTCTGAGTCAGGGATACTAATATTGTAAATAATATTGTGAAGCACCTTAGAGCAGTTTTCTAGCTGAATAGGGCGCTATATAAATATCGCATATTCTATTCTATTATTAATATAATTTACTAAATCAAATTACTAAAACATGTAACAATTTTTAATGTATATTATTCTTCCTTCTCTCTTTTCATCAATGTAGTAACTTCTTATAAACAAAATCAGCATTATGTGTAGAACAGTACCGTTAATAAAATTATGTTGCTGAGATTCTACAGACATTAAAACACGCATTTTTATCAGTTATTTTATATACTATAATAATTTGCCATAAAACACATTTTGTGACTGTCAGTATACAATAAGTATTACATTATACTGTCTATATTATGAATTGAATCACCATCTCACACACACACGCGTGTGTGTGTGTGTTTTAGCACACACACACAGACACACACACAGACACACACACACACACACACAAACACACACACGAGACAACAATAAGAATATTTCTTCATCCGGGACTTCACTTCCGTACGTCCTTGGCCATTTATCATTATTATGACAGTCTGTTAGCATATCGCTAACAGACAGACGTTGGTCGGTCACTTGATGCAGTATCTGAGACAATAGATGGAGTATTTGTATTCACCTTATACAAGATTTATTTGATATCAGAAAATTATCAATTGTTTTCTCTAAATCCTCCATTACGACGCCCTTCGGCTAAACAAATCCGTTTGAAGTATTTAACGATTGTATTACGTAGACTTAAAAAAAGGCAATTAATCAAACAAACATAGGCTTTGATTAATTGCACGATGAAAATAGTATTTCGTGAGATAATGAATTCTTGGGGCCACATCTTATTTCTAAACTTGTTCGGCTTCTAATTAAAAAGATCGCATTCTAATTATACGGAGATACCAGCTAGTCCATGTGCACTAAGGCTTACTGATCGTAAACGTAAACGGATTAACAGGGAAAGGTAAACAACACGTGTTTACCTAGTCGCACAATTAATGCTACACTGAAATATAATATCAACTTTAATCAAAACAATGGAATTATTTATCTTTAGATTTAGTATCTGGGGATCGAAGGTGATTTAACAAATGAAAACAAATTTAAACACATCTCCTCTAAATCAAATCTTCAGATACACACAGCATGTTCTGGATCGCTTCAAGTTTCTGACATTCCCAGGTTGTCCAGAATATTTCTCGACCTGACATATATGATTGTCATTATATAACCGGTTGATGAGATCTTTATCTCTTGGCGATCTGCAAAAAAACAGTGTCTTTATTTTAGCATACCTTCTAGCGTGTTTCATAAAACACATACTCCCGAAGATGTTTTATCATTATAGTCACGAGATAAAAACCTACATGCTATGATAATCATTTCAGGTTACAAACTCGGGACTTTACTATTATGTGTATTAAGGTTTGAAATAACTCCTCCCCGGATCTTATGTATGGATAATTAACATAAAATAACAATGAGTGACGGAAAGAGGTGTGTGTGAGAGAGAGGTTTATATATATATATATATATATATATATATATGTGTGTGTGTGTGTGTGTGTGTGTGTGTGTGTGTGTGTGTGTGTGTGTGTGTGTTGTGTGTGTGTGTGTGTGTGCGTGTGTGTGTGTGTGTGTTTTGTACGTACGTGGTGTGTGCGTGCGTACGTGCGTGTGCCCGTGTGTCCGCGATAAATCATCACCAAGTGACATCTGCCATAATCTGCAATAGAAATATAGAACCTAACGTCTCTACGCTTCATTCAGAAATCTTCCAGCAGGTTGATGATCCTGATACACACACTAGTCCATATTTATGGATGTAATATTAGAAAGGATCCCTGCAGGTTTATTATCAACACTACTCCATAACAGAGGCAAAAGGTCAAGGTTGCATTTTAGTACACACAAAACGCATCCTACATTGGAATTAGTGTTTTTCTGGAGTGTGGCTATATTCGTGTATTCTTCATCGTTTATTGACGGCCCGTTTAGCCTTCCATGTGCACAAAAGTGGCTGTATTACATCAATAATCATCATCGTCGTGTATCGTCATGAACAATTCATATTTAACTGTATTAATAATGGTAAATGCATATTCTGACAACAGATGGCAGCATCGTAGCCGACTAGACCGCAGATGTAAACAAAACCTTTCGCACTGTGATAATTAAGGGCATTGAGTCAATATTAACAAAATAATTATACAGATTAAGTGCCTTATGTCAGCATTAAAAATACTGCCATTTAAATGTATTTAATGTGTTTGTTATGCGTGAGGGCTAACATAGAAAATAGTAGTTTGTTTTTATTTAGTTTTCTTTTAAATACATTAGATCACTTTTCAATACAGTTCATTTAATCATATCCAGCTAAAATTATTTTACCTTGGCATCTATTTGGAATTTATTCTATTATTATCAATTCAGTAACCTTCCCACAACATTACCAATAAATTATGTATGTTCGGGACAAAGCTTTATTATATATATATATATATATATATATATATATATATATATATATATATATTAGGATCTATATTTCTATTGATGTTTGACCTTCATTGTTTAACTGAAATACAAACAATGGAAACATCTAGAAATATTTGTTAACAACTATTATTCTTGCCTCGGTAATAATTTTCGTATTAATTAATATTATTATCAAGCCTATTGTTCTCCATTTTAATAATATCCACGGTTTTTCACTTCTCAGGTAAGAACTTTACGGGAAAACATCATTAAGTAGAATTTTTAATTTTCAGTTTCTTCTCGGATAATTAACGAACAATAATTAACTGTTTGACATTTTAATGGCGACTTACCAATGAGTGGCTTTGATGTTTGCTAAAAAGGGGAGCTTCTAAATGTCTTTATTTATCAAATCATTCATTATTCTGTATAATCTGTGCTACGTGTGACCCGGAAGTTTTAAATAGTTCATATCCATTAATAAACCGAGTAGTTATAATAATTTATCTTGTCTTTTCTAACAACAAATGGTTATCACCTCATTTGACTGTTTTTTGAAGTAAATGATTCCTACTCAGGCATGGAATTGCCTGCAATAAGTCAACTAACACACTTACACGCGCACGCGCGCCGGGGCACACACACACACACACACACACACACACACACACACATGTGGGTTTCTTAGGTATGTTTTTACCATAATATATATATATATATATATATATATATATATATATATATATATATATATATACTTTTATATTCTTATAGCAAACTGGTGCCTTTATTTCAACCAAAATAATAATACCTTTCAATCAGAAACTTGATATCGTGTCACATTTATCATTTTCCGGATCGTGTCAGATTCACACAGCATGTTTCGGATTGTGTCAAGTTCCTATAATTGATAAGATATCCAGGAAATTTTTTATACCGACAAATATCCCGATGATTGTACGACCAGCTGCTGAGATCTGCTTCTCCTGGAGCGATCTGTGGCCATCATTACCTGGATATGGTGATAACCTACAAATATAACCTTCCACCCGATAGTTTAATCCTGAAAAGAGCCAGGGAAGAGACCGACCTTTAGAAAATAGTATCCGGATGATAACTATAATTTGAGGGCTAGGAACTAATAACAGTCACGTGACCCAAATCTAATTGCTGAAAGGAATCCTCACGAAATAACTCACATGAAATGAATGAAATATGGCGTTAATTACCAGTGTGTGTTTGAGTGTTTTCACACACACACACACACACACACACACACACACACACACACACACACACACACACACACACACACACACACACACACACACACACACACACACCACAACATACATACACACACACACAACGTACATACAAAACACACACACACACACATACACATATATATATATATATATATATATATATATATATATATATATATATATAAAAGTGACATTGCCACAAAACATCAAAACCTATACATCCTTTAAAACCTTTACCTCCATTAATTCATACATAATTAAAACAATACATAGTTTAATTTAAGCGAACAAAAAACGTATACCGCCACATCTCTATACATTCGTAGACCTATATATCTCTGGGCTACTCATCAGGCAGTGGGGACGCAGACAATCCGCTTTTCGTACGTGACAAATAAGTCGCCCCCACAGGGAAGCGGTTGATGTAGGTTACCCACAAAAGCGGAAGAAAAAAAAAGTATCATTTGACACAACAGCTCGCAGTTAACAACACGTGCGTGTGGTTAAATAGTAGGTTAACGTATGTACAATATATAAATACTTTGACACCACAGTTTACATTCAGCAGTAACACGGGCGCGTCCATACACGCGCCCACATACACACAGAGAAAGGGAAGGGGGTTCTGCATTATTAAGTGATCCTGAATGGCTGGCAAACTTTCTTTCTGAACTTGACCTTGATCAAAGAAAAGTCCATGTCTACTTGGATCTGTTATGCGCTAAAGATGAATAAACGTTTGTCTGTTATATATCTGACCCAGTATGTTTATTTATTATTAGTAATTTACCTGATATGATTTAAAATGCATCAGCTACGGGCTGTCCTTATGATTGTCAATATATATATATATATATATATATATATATATATATATATATATATATATATATATATATATATATATATTAGCTAATATGTACCCAGAAAACCTACTTTACTTTTGTAAACATTACTTCCTGCGTAGATTAGAACTTGAAATATTTTTCTGCGAATGGAATACTGTATAGACTGTACCCAGAAATATTGTTATATTTCTGTTTCCCATCTTGCTTAAGGCGTAACTCATCAATCTTATCTCTTATCACCTGTGACGAGAGATCAATCACTGACGTCATTAATTATTTGGCGTATATTGGCCCAATTTGTCTTCTTACTGATGTTTATCGCCTGATATAAATATTAATCAAAGATAATAATAAATAACATAATACTCTTTCAAACAGATAAACATTCTTCTGGCCGTCCATTTTTATTCCATTGTTTACGTTTGTCACCACCTCGTGTAAACATTTTGTTCAAACAAAAAGGCAACATCGTGTCTTGTCTGTTAAGTGATAAAAGTTGATTGTGATCTTGTTAGACGAATTTCAGTGATTTGTTATCTCTCATGACCTATATATATAATATAGGTCAGAGGTTATCTCTCACTGGACGTCAACAACATTACTTTCTGTTTATCAGATAAAAGTCATCATTTATCGAGATATTTTGACATATCTTTTGTTATTGTTTCATCTTTGTTTCATTTTAGAGATAATCTCTGTTACTATCATTTCCGTTTACTAAACACAACACCCAGTGAGGTATATCGTTCCAGATTGTATAGATAGAACTATAGCACTAACAATAGAACCGATGAGATGAAACGTAAATAATTATAGCAATTAAATTTTGTCGCAAATTAATTTAAAAAAATTTAAATTAAATAATTGATCATTTGCAGTTTCATATAGATATCTGTTTACACTACCTTTTAATCATGATGATAATAAATGAACAGGATTCAAATAAATAAACTAATACAATTTA
Source organism: Paralvinella palmiformis (assembly GCA_025642065.1). Classification (NCBI taxonomy): domain Eukaryota; kingdom Metazoa; phylum Annelida; class Polychaeta; order Terebellida; family Alvinellidae; genus Paralvinella; species Paralvinella palmiformis. The sequence continues at coordinate 236,590 of JAODUP010000585.1, read as the reverse complement.
AATCACAATGTACAGTATACTTGACTCACATGTAAACAATAATATTGCCTTGCCCATTAACAATATTCCTTCCCGTTTTCAGTGTGTTATGTGATGTACAATTTTTCATCAGGATCTCTTATCAGTAACAAAGTTAACTTCTCTGTTTGTTTAAACACACACCGGAAGTGGTCCTCCTTGTCTTAATTGGCCAGAAGCCAGACTTAAGATAATTTGTGGCGAGAAATTACGCCTCCATTCATCCGATTGTGTAAACAAACCTAGACGTCGGGATATTAGACCAAGTGTAATGGCTTAAATGACGTAAATCAACTGAGAGGCTACTACTACCAGAGAGCTTATATATAAAAAGTATTCTGCTACTACACGCAAAGTAAACACAAAAACAGTTAGTCAAAAGTGATATTTAAGACGTCAGAGATAACCAACAAAATCATAATAATAAAGTTACAGACACAACTACCATCTCACCAGTAATGTACTTGCTCTTCTCTACACCGTCAAGGTCATTCGGTACATCGAAGTTCGAGAGTACTAACTTAATGGATTTACTAATTGGTGTAATTCGAGTTTCCACAAAAATACCTTAGATTGGCTATCTCGTATAATTGCTTATCTTGTTGTCGTTTTTTGTCACAACTTCTTGTCCATTCTCTTGTTAGACGTTATCTCACAAGCATTTGTTGAAATATTAAATGAAGATTACATCGATTTAAACTAAGAAAGCTCTCTCTCTCTCTCTCTCTCTCTCTCTCTCTCTCTCTTTAAATATGATAATTGTATACTAATCCTATTATTATATTAGTTTTAACCAATATTCTGGTATATTATTAAACAATACTAACAAAGTTAATTCTAAATACGACGACGTGCCCTTTATACACCGAATTCAGGACAAATCCTCACCCACTCAAAATTCTACTTCAGAAAACGCCACTTGAACAAAAGGCATTTATCAAAATTTGGGAGACAATCATATTCTGAAATATGAATAAATAAAATTTTAAATAACTAATTAATTTTACGGATTTGTATGTATTTAAATTCTAAATATGCTACAGATTCGAAGTTTTTAATTGAAATATTGATTCTGTTGTTAATGGTACGATGTGATGGTGTAATCCTATATATTTGATGATCTTAATTGCTGAGAAGCCGCCAAGTTAATACTGTAGAAGATCAATAAAGATTATCTCTGGAAGCATCTGGCATGGACACCATACAATAGTAGATGGATCCCTTTAATGACAACAATAATACATGTAAATACACCAAAAATTGGAACGCTTAATTATTATTTGATAACTCTCCATCATACAATATATCTTACCACATTATCAACCACAAAGGCAGTTTGGAACTAGTACACGGGGGTCGGGCAATACATCATCTGTACTGATCGTATTGATTTGACTAAGTTGGTTCCTGGTGTACTGAGGAATACTTGAGGTAAAGACTGTTCTATTCATTGCTATGTTTATGGGATCTGTGACATTTAGTCCAAAATAAAATGCAATACCAAATTTATAATGAGAAAAAAACCGTGAGAAGTGAGATTTGGTCAAACTGGACTGTCGAGTGAGTGGGGTCATGTGCACTAAATTTTTTTCTGGGTGGGATTTTCTTCATTAGGGTTAAGTCATATTACTTCCCCCCCCAGCATACGCACACACACACACACACATACACACACACACACACACACACACACACGCACACACACGCACACGCACACACACGCACACACACACTTGCCATGTTATACATTGTTAAATGTTTTAAGTTCGTCTCACATCTTTCATCTTCCACACTTCTTAATACAAAGACCACATATGACTTCACTTAGTCTCACTAACGGCACATTCTTCTTCAAATAAATTACACATTTTTATTTACGTGTAGTTTGTCCACATTTCCCTTTCCACATTTCCCTTTCCACATTTCCTATCACAACTTTAACAAAGGTCATCTATAGAATGTCCAGGTCAAGGTCGATATCTCATTCATTTCTATCTTAACTAGACTGTAGCTATGGATATTTCGTTGTCATTAGAGAAAATACAAGATGTAAATGTTAATATTATGGTAGCCCCTGGGGTGTGTAGGGGGGGGGGGGAAATAACATTTAACTTGGGTGATAATTAGACAAATACAAATATAATGTCGACCAAGGTTACTTTGAATCATTTATCAACACACACGTGTGTTTACAGTAGAAGCGTGTTATTATAGTATACCACACATTTATTCTTACTTTCTTGTGTGTGTGTGTGTGTGCGTGCGTGTGTGCGTGCGCGCGTGCGCGCGCGTGATGTGTCGTGATAAGAAAAGAATACACGGTTTGAAAAGTAATTACTGCTCGTGATATCGTGACAACTTTGTGACTCACCTATTAATTCTAAAAACGTGATTTTAATAACAATGACTTTTCTTGACATCATAAAATACATAAATACCGTGTTTTTCTTGGTAGAAATATCGTAATAATAACTTTGTGTTTGCACGGATCACTTTCATTTGTCCACCAATAGTTATATACTAGTGCGCTATAAGCGATGACGTTCCACAAATAACTTAGCAAAACCAGAGAGCTTAAATATAGAGGGGGGTTACTCATGCCGCGCCATGTTGAATTTTGAACCAGTGGCGACTCCAGCGACCGGAGGTATTTCTCAGATAAACAAAAGCTCTTTGGTTGTCCACATGTGATCGTGTACATGTGTGAGATGGTTGAAATGAATTGCCAATACTAGTACTATATGTTACATGATCACATACTATTTTGTTAATAACCACTTTAATTGTGCACACATGATATCGAAGGAAACGAAGCTCTGAAACTGTAAATAAATAATTAAGTGATTTCACAGCCCAGTCACTTAATTAATTCATAGCCTACTGTTTGCGATCACTTGACAGCTGATTAGAAAATAATTGAACGTGGTTTAGGTTATTTCACAGCTTTGTGTGTGGAAGGCGTAGTTTTTTAAATGAAAACAGTTAGGTATATATATAGGTAAATGCATACAAACATACTTTCATCATGTCAGTTTATCATAGTCCATAAATTTTTATTTATTTGGATATATACATATAATGATATATACAGCTATTATAACGCAACCATATCACAATTCACCATATATTCATCATGTCCGTTTATCATATATTAACTTAAAAAATTATAAGTTCATTTAAAGTCTATACCTCAATAATATAGACCATGCAATACAGGCCTGCCCAGCTGAGAACAAAGAATATACATGGAATATTAACAATGTTTATGTTTGCGTTAACATGTTAGAGATAGAGAAATTAGTACTTTCATACAATAAGCGGCATCAAATCTCTTGTGCCACGGGTTCATCTATAGTTACAATCAGTCATTTAATTGTTATCAAATGGACAGAATAACCCAAATTGCTTCCGTTTCAGTGAAATGCATATCATACATTCTACAATTAGTATTCAAGTAATTTAAATCTTTCCTCATCATATATCTGAATGACAACAATTAATAACCCATCTTTTACTTCTGTCAATAGAAAAAATAACAAAATGAATGTTTCTACCACTAGTTGAGGTATTTAATAATTAATTTCATAACATAGAAGTCCATATATATTAATAAGTACCAATTGCTTACGTTTAAAAATAAATATGGATGCAGGTGATCATGTAAATACTCAGCTACTTATAATTATTGAATTAGGGAAAAATTATCTGATTATAGTAATGTAATTTTAGAAGTCCAATTATATTATTAACAATAATAAAGTAAAATATACCCCCCCCCCCCCATAACATCTTCAGTGGCTCCATACATGCAGCTGTAAGCTTATGTAAATCTTACATACCCATTTTGTGATTAATATGGTGATATTGTTCAATAAAATTTAATCAGATTTTGTCTGAAACAAATATAGATCTAGATAGATCCTGCTTGGGCCTACTGATTGGGTCATGTCAAGTAGGGGCGTGTCTACTTCCAATTGTTATGCTTATTTTTTAAATATCCTTTATTTTTTTAAAGCGAGATCATATCAAATTTTTACATTAGCTTTCATTTCCTTTCGGGATGTCTTTATTTGTGCATACTTTTTCTGTTACTGCAGCCGAAAGCGGCGCAGAATGAACCAGTGCCATTAGGCGCCATGTTAACGAAGGGAGCTGTCCGTGACAATCTACCTCCAGTCGCTAGGGCTCTGGCGCCCCATCGATTCAAAATAGCGTCCCATGTTAAAACGCGAAGTAACACGTCTTGTTATATATAGTCTTTGGCAAAACTATACTAAAAACATACACAGAGGTTGATGACGTCAGTACACAACTCAGTCCGAGGAACTTGCCAAGACGCAATGAACAGAACCGAATAATCGCGTATTCGTGATACTTTACGTGGCACGCGATTGCTGTTCTGGATCTGAATTTCTCGGCACCCGCAATTAAAATATCCGCTTATTATAACGTCATTAGCGTTTCATAAAATTACAGTGTTAAAAAGTTTAATATACAAAACGGCGTGAATTAATCTCATCAACAGTTTTAATAAGGAATTATATATTAAAAACTAGGATGATAAGAAATTACAACGATTTTCTTTATACAGTAAAAAGTTTACGCGTATACACACATGAATATCATTTTTTTTAGCACGAGTAGATCATTTGGAAGTTGTTTACTACGAGCTTATGAGTGTATCATCCAAATAGTAAAATAGTCTCCGCATAATATTCTCCAGACAATAATACGATAACCTATTAGTAAACAACGTGACAACAATTTTCTCTGTTCTATATCTACAACTCGTAAACAAAAAGGGAGACATTTTGTTCTTATATGCAGTACTATTTTGTTTTTGTTGTTGTTGTTATTTAGTTGCATTTCCCGTTCAATCATATTTGAATATAAATATTATACGAATCGAGATATGGTTGAAAGGAAAAGCAAGCATTTCGAGAGTATCCGTGACCCAGATAGAGTCGAGAGTATCACTAACGTAAACTTTAAACAATTTTCCTCATCAAATATAATTGTACTACTTTTATCTTGTACTTTGTTTTTCATTTTATTTTATAAAAACCTCTTGCTTTGATATATTTAATGAAATAATTCCTAATTTGTAAATTTCATAATTAAAAATATGATGACACTTCATCGTCATTGTGAAGTATCCGAACAGGAATGGATTTTAAACAACGACTAAAGTTTTATCTATTTTTATCTATATACAGATAAATTAACTTGTTTTTTTAATCTCTCGGCGCCTCTGGTGTCTCTTTAAGCGAAGAAGAAACTAGTTTCGAGATAAACAAACTCGACAAGTGACCGCCGACTGGGAGAGATTTCTCTGAATTTTGTTTACAATCTTCATCCGGCGCAGATATAAATAATCAGTTATGAAAAAATATACCTGGATATAAAAGGTATAGGTTTTTTACTGAAGGCTTGGAAAGGTAACACACACGCGCGCGCGCGCACACACACACATGCGCGCATACACACGCGCGCATACGCGCACACACTCACACCGACATACACATGCAAAACACACACACACAGTTATGTCTAGTTTGTACTATGACATTCAAGATTAGCTCTAATCTGCTTGTCATAAATAACATTTAAGAACTACAATAGTTAGAATAGCATAAATTAGGTCAGGTTTGAAAATAATTCAAACAGTACGGAAGCTATGACGCGCTATTACGGTCTGCTTCAGCGCAGATGTCAGTCTTTTAATAGCAATTAAGATAAACAGTTTTAATAGTAATCGCTTCATGACGCCTGCCCGTTGTTAAAACTGATCTTTGAAGACAGTGACAATTGGGTTATATGGTTTATATAGTATTGCTTTGAAGAAAGATACAGCAATAAAAAAATAGCTATAAATAAGTCTGCTTAGATAATTAATCTAAACATTCTCATACTGCCGTGATCTGACTTGGCTGTTTTACACCCAAACTCCACTGGTGACTGGTGAGACATTACACATGTCTCAGCAAGAAAAGTCGCCACTCTGGATTCAGTCCCCTGAAGATACGTCCAGAGTTTGAATTCACGGTTCGAGATTCTCTGTGCCTGTGCCTTATTATACACAGCTAAACAACACACACACACACACACACACACACACACACATATATATATATATATATATATATATACACACACACACACACACTCTCTCTCTCTCTCTATACTTATATATATATATATATATATATAGGGGGTCGTATGTGGATGTGTTGTTATATAACTATATTATAACTGTTTTATACAGGCCGTCATTTTAAAGTATTAAATTGATTAATTCAAGTTCTAACTTTTCCCACAAGAGGTCACTCTATGATGGCTGGTCGTGTCTTGAACACCTGCAACAGATATTCGACACCATTGGGGGAGGGGGGGGATGTTTCAGGTTATTTCCAGCCTAAGTAGCTATTGATGCTTTTTTTAAATATATAAACACACCTGACGTAAAGAACAGAACATCTATTGTTGAACATCACCGGAAGTGAACAGCCAAAGGTGGGAAGGATATGTTACTGATGTTGATAATAGAGCTTCTTTATGGGATCTTATCTGCAAAGGAAATATTATTTAATACAATATATTAATTAGTTTTTACCTAAAGCAATAGGTTTCTTAATGATGAGCTGAGTAAACAATGTTATCCTCTTTGTGATAAAAATAAAGCAAGGTATCCTCTGTGGTCGTAGTCTTGTTAAGGACACGTTTCCGGTTCATTTACGGGGAGAAAGAGGAATTGTTTCGGGTTTTCCACCTATCTTTGCTTTTTGCTTCTTTATACCTTGGTGTTGAAGATTCATATTTTGACGTGTTTTAAATTCTTTTCTTAATATAGAATTTTGTTGCGGTTTTATAATGTTTGGGAGAGTGGTGTTGTCTGTTATATATATAAATATATATATATATATATATATATATATATATATATATATATATATATGAAAACGCCTTATATAGGATAGCATTATTATTATTATTATTATTATTATCACCCCTAATATTTTTCGTTATTTTATTTAATGTTTTATGTCGTAAAATGTTTCATTTATGTGCGTGCCGAAAAGAATTTTCTGAAATCCTTTGGTTTTGATGGCACAGACTTAGTAACTCACGTCATGCTGGATGTACGTAACTTTGTTCCTGTTTAACTGAAATTCTATCTAAGCTAAAGGACAAACTATCTTGTTTTGGTACACGGTACATTGTATGACCCTTACGTAATGGAGGTATTTCCATTTTGATGAAAGCATCTGTCATAGTGATTTAGTTGACAAGTGAGGTACAGCTCGTTGTGGATGTCATTGTTATCATTGTTAACAAAATTGTTTACGATGAAGCCCCATCTTGACAAATAAATATATAGAACTAGCCGCTGAATAGAGAAGTATCTCCGTATGTATGTTGATGATAATCTCTGTGTTAATTGTGTGTTGTGGTGAGATAATACACAGGTAATTGTTAGACGAGTTAGGTGTTATTGTTCTAATTGTCGTTTGTCGCTGTATGCGAGTGACAGTAGCGATGTGACATCATTTGTTCACTGATATAAAGACTATAGCTCCGACGTGAGCAGTTTACCCTCAGACCCCACAACCGTCCGTGATTAACTTCTAAGGTTTTTGTTGCACGGTAACACATTGCTAATGAGATAACATATGACTCAGTATGAGTTGCTGATATGGAAATTAGTATCACGATGAATTGTCCACATGTTGTATTCGCGATTCCTCATTCGCTGTGTCAGTGCCACTCTGATATCAGATACATGCACGGACACACGCACATGCACACACACACACAGAGAGAGAGAGAGAGAGAGAGAGAGCGCACGGACACACGCACACAGACACACACAAACAGAGAGAGAGAGAGAGAGAGTGTGTGTGTGTGTGTGTGTGTGCATGCGCACTCACAAACACACACACGCACACACATAGGCGCACACGCAGAGAGAGAGAGAGAGAGAGAGGGAGAGAAAGAGAGAGAGAGAGAGAGACCACCCATGTTATATATATAAAACCTCATTTTGTCATATATGTGACAGACACAAAAGGTAAACAAAGTTATACCAATGATTAGTTTACAATCACCTTAAACATTGTCTCACTTGATGTTATTAGCACCTCCAGGAAATTGATAGATCGCGATCGGGCGTTTGATGTTGCACAGAGGTCAAGCCGTCAATTCGCCCTGTGGGGTTATTCCTCCAGTAATGGTTTATTAATAAAATACCAAGTTTTCGACCATTAACAAACACCAGGCGGGCCAAATAATGATTAATGACTACTATTGTTAAGGTAACAAAACACAAACCTGACAGCGAGAAGTGCAAAATACTTGAAGTGGAAAAATCGTTTAGATAAAAAGTTTAAAGAAAAGATGAAATGTGTCGCGTTTCTTTGTAAAAATTCGATAAACAGCTTATGTATAGGAGTGTGTTTGTTTGTATCAGCCACAAACCGTCGATGTACCTTTTAAACTGTTTTATTCATTAAAAATTAGGGAATTTATTTAAGGTACCGTATTTACATTAGGAAATTTTAATCTTTCATCATTAATTTTAAGGAAACACATTTAAAATTTACTGATTAATATTTTATACATAGTTTGATTAATAATTTTTTATATTATTCACCAATAAACACACGTTCAGAAATATATATATATATATATATATATATATATATATATATATATATATATATATATTTATAGGCACATCTTAAAACTAGTATTGCCTTTTGTTAGAATATATAATGTCTACAGTTTTCTTCTTTGAGTAAAAAAATTGATATATTATCTCCTAAAGAACATAACAATGTCAGTGTTTTAAAACATATTATAAAACAAACTAACATCTTCACAAATAAACAGTTCAGATTATTGTTTAATATGAATATTGTTTACTGAGTCAATTATGCTACATATACGAATGATCATTTCCTTCCATTTTAACTCCCTCACTGAAGTAAATTCGAGTTTCTCAAAACATCTCTTATAAAGGAAACATTGTCAAGTGTGAGTTTTGTTACCTTAACAACGATCTTCATTAATCATCATTTCGCCGTTTGATACCTGTTAATGATCATTTACCTGTTATATCTGAATGGACCATCACTGGAGCAATGGCTCACAACGAAATGCTAAAATAACCCTTGACCTTTGTTGTCCTACATCAAACGTCATACCCGGAAGTGTAAATAATGCTAAGTGAGACAAAGCTCCCCGGTGATTGTGGTTTATTCTTGATGTGTGATGATTTGTGTACGTGGTTTTTATTTCGCTGTTTTTCTGTTATCACATTTGACATTTGTCTTTTTCGCCAATGTGTTCCATACCTGGTGGGGGTGGAGTTATGGGGGGGGGGGCACCATGATATTTACATGTGTATACACCCTATGGGTATGATGCACATCCATTCTTAATAAACATCAAATTCCAAACCTGCTCTCAACACATTGAAAATGTTCCTATACTTAATTAATAATATTAATATCTCGCTCCATAATCCACAGAGACTCACCATTATAATAATAACAATACCATTTAACAGTCTAATTATTACACATTAGTTATACATTTGTTACTTTCAACATAAATATCACGTCACTATATTCAACGCCTCGTTCTAATTACCATAATAATGACATCAAAATGAAACCGTGTGGCACTTGTCACTCTTTTCATCTCATAAAAATATTGTCGTAACCCAATAACCAATAGCCTCACTGTTTAATTATTAAAAGGTTTATAATTTATGGTATCTGTAGAAAAGATTTTCCGAACTATCTTTTTTTTGAACGGCTCATGTTTGTTGAAGACTCGAATTTGAGAAGAAGAATTTTTTTTAATATTTTCCTAATACAACGGAAAGCATTTTTTGTCGATATAAATGCGTTTTATGATTTTGACGAAATTGGCCGATTTTTTAAATAAAATAATGCTATATATTCCGTATATTTTGAATATATATATATATATATATATATATATATATATATATATATATATATGTTACTGATATTTATATTCACTTATAGGTGTTTGATGCATGGTATTTTGTTATTGTGGTCTATTTGAGTGTGTCACGTGGTCCAATAGCTCTGACTTCAGCACTCGAGATTTCTGCTAGGATTACATCACTCTTATTAGTCTAACCTCTACCTATTGACTAGCCCGGGTGTAGGACAGCTGCTCACCGGACAGTTGCTCATCCGGATAGTTGTTCACCTGGAAAATTGCTCACCAAGCAAATGGAAAAGTGCACTGTTAAGTGAATTATTAAAGAGAAAACAAATGCTTATAATTAATTATATTAATAAAATAAAATAATCTGATTAAAATAAACCCCCTAAAGTGTGTTTAAGCGGGTTAAACTAACTTTCAAGCTTTTTCTGGAATTAGATGTAAGATTAGAAGGCCAAATTGTTTTATTTGATTTTGATAACACTATATATATATATATATATATATATATATATATATATATATATATATATATATATATATATATATATATATATAAAATTTTAATTAGTTATATAACAGGGCATGATCTGATAATTTCCCACAAGATAATATATAATATTTATCACGCCGAACTTTAATGCCCTAATAATTGGTAATATTCATCCCAATAATTATATAGACAATAGGATACCAGGATTCACTTTTTCATTTTCTTGGTGAGCAACTGTCTGGTGAGCAACTGTCCGTATTCCGACTAGTCCAGGTTGGGTGTCCCTAATAGAAGTCAAACCTCCTGTTGACATAGATCTCTGGGTCACTGCGACATACAAGCCGTCCCCTCATCACGGCAAGAGATGGACCATAAAGGAGATACTTTATTGATTTTTCAGCGAGAAATAATTAAGCATCACGAATTTAAAAATCTAAATTTATGTAAGGTCTTTTTAATCTATTATGATAATAACTTGTTTACTTAATTGGTCTGATATATTTAGTTGCCATAAGTATCCCAGAAAAAAACCTGTTTGTAGATAATAGATCCAGTAAAGTGTTATTTCATTATAATAAATTGTCATCTTAACAGATTTGACTAATTGTTATCAAGAGTCAGATTTTGTTGTCATCAAACAGTTCTAGCTGTGTTTATATAATGAAGATAATTGTCAGTTTGGTGACTAGTGTCGTAATTTAGTTTTGTATTTGGTTGTAAATAATTAAAAGGATTGTCTAAAGTCGTGAAATATGTAAATTGATAGAATCTTTAATTTATACATTATTAGTATTCACGGTCTATCAACATTATGTGACAGTTATAAACGATGTCACACAAAGTTGATGACGAGGTTCACATGATTTTCCTTTTATAATAAGAAACTCGCTAACTAATTAAGACACCTCATCCGGAAGATAAGGTGTCCAACATTTTTGTTATTTTGAAAAATAATCGGATAATTTTAATTTTAAATATCACTATTAGTAACCATATAATATTTTCTAAACAATATTATTATTATTATTATTATTATTATTATTATTATTATTATTATCACTACTAACCCTTTTTCTTATTTGAAAAATTTTACCATGTGGTTCTGTCCAGGGATAACACGTGTGTATTACTATTAGTTTAGTATATTTACACACACACACACACACACACAGAGAGAAAGAGAGAGAGAGAGAGAGAGAGGGTAGATTATTTTATAACAAACACTTTATAACAGAAATAAGTCTTGTCAGCCAATAAGATATCATTTTACATCCTTTTCAAATCGTAAATTAAATTTTATTCTTAACCTCGACTATAACCTTGATTCTACATTACAAGCAGGGTAATGTCTCCTGCGTAGTTAGTGTACATTACATCTAACGCATAAAGACCGAAAAGAAAACCTACATTACAAACGAAACCATTGCAACAGTCAAATCTTGTTTACATTAGAAACCAAGTTATAGATGACACCCTGTAGCTGTTCTAGTTGTTATTTATGTGTTTGACACCAGAATATTGCATTTCTTGTATATATATATATATATATATATATATATATATATATATATATATATACTATTTTCTGATGCGATGATTTTGAAGTCAGTGAGTCAGTCAGTCAGTGAGTGAGTCACTCAGTCACTGAAAGTCAAATATCGACCCCTCTAAAACCCATTTAAACCGTTAGTTCCATTTGTCCACAACTCTGAGCTTAAAGTTTAGTTTACAAAACAAACAGACAACATTTCTGGGATCAAATGTTTTATCGTGTATACTATAACATTGTTGCGATGTGATACAAGAAAGGGACGCATCGCGGGTTAGTAACCTTGACATGAATTGAATCAAAGTGTACTGCATGAAACAGCTTTGTGTTAAATAGGAACAAAACGTGCGATTGTGTTAGAGTTATGTTCTGACTGTTGTGATATTTGCTTGTGTGTGTGTGTGTGATATATATATATATATATATATATATATATATATATAGAGAGAGAGAGAGAGAGAGAGAGTGAGCGTGTGTTTGTGTGCGTGTGTGTGATTGGTTTAATGACACAAAAACATGACTCAGTGCCACCTCATTTTAGCGGCGTCTCACATCACGTAGAGGTATACAAATTTATTAAATCCAGATTTCTGAAGAGGAACAATGCCAAACAAGTAACAAGAAAACAAAACCAGAAATATGATTTAATGATCCACACTGGACGAGTATACTCTTTGCACCCATTCAAAGACAAGACATCGTTCCGTGAGAAGAATTTGATTAATATCTATTGATCGTATTAGCCGCAGTATTTGATGATCGGGAAGACTCTTATCTAAATCACGCATTATGATGCGTATATTAAAGTGAGTCTTTGTATATTTTCATTCTACTTTCAAATGTACAATTCTTCATTAAGACTGTAAATAAGAACGAATGAATGCGATTTACGGGACATCGGCACAAAAGACCATCTTGTGCCAACTGTAGATAAGATTAATTCCACCCATTTAACATATTCAGTTTATCAGACTTAAAATATTTTCGCAACATTAATGATAATAACACGAGTGGATGTGTCACTTGCACATTCATGCAAATTCGTACCATGGCAACAATTCAGGGTCCATATATGGGATTTTACGCCACCATTTCCATAGTATTTATAACTGGATATAAATACGTGTGTGTGTGTGTGTGTGTTGTTGTTGTTGTTGTAATCATGCAGGTATGAAAAAATGATGCCCGATATTTAGTTCGTTTGTGTACGTAACGTCGCCGCTTCCTATACCCCAACACTAAAAACATAAATGCATATTATGCTGTATAACCGATCAAATTCTTAATTTTGCTAAGTTAACAATGATCTCTCATCCTATACTACTGAACATTAAAACTCCTATAAAGCTATCAATAATTAAATTAAAGTAGACATTAAACTGACAATATGCTAGTGTCAGATGTCACAAGATAATCTATAACCGCTTTAGTCATCTGTTGCTTTATGGAGGTTAATAAAGACTTTGATAAAGTACGTCAGAGTTCGGGTGGTCTGTTTTTGTTTGTATCGTTGGTAGTCAACGTGAAACTGTTCTCGATTACAATACGTTGTTACACGCCCCACCGATGGATACAACGAATTTTTATGAATATCTCCCATTTTATATTTGAATAATGTCAACTTTTTAATCAGACGTTATCTAATTCTACTATAAAATAATTTTTGTTTTAATTTTGCTAAAAACTATACGACAAGTCCGATTTTGGGAAATATTTTGTTTATATTTGGTGAGCCAGAGCATAAATATAGTTCAGTCTGTCTACAGTCATATATATATATATATATATATATATATATATATATATATGAATATGTTTTACCGGAAATTATAGAGACGATTCTATTTATATAATTTATATAAATCACTTATGGTATACAACAACAAAAAAACTAACACTTAATTGTATCTGACAGATCTAAGGTCAACAAATACCTGAAATATTCCCTCTAGAATAGGCAATCGTTTATGATTTCTTTTAAGGGTAAAACTTTGTCCCATTTAAAGTACTGTCCTTTCTTTTATTGATATTTCACTCAAACATTTTGTAAAAATGCTTTGGAAACGGTTACTAAAAATTAGTATTAACTTTGACCTTTAATAGGCCAATACTAAGTAGTTGGTGTCAACAGTTGAGATTTTATCAGACTTCATAGAAAACTTGAAGTCATCAGTTATCATCTATAAACGATACTGCCAATGACAACATTACATAATTAAATTAAAATAAACACCCAATCACATATATAGCCGTCAATATGTTATCATGATCATATGTATTAAATAACTTCGGAAAAATATTTCTTTATTTCTCCAGAAATCCATCAGTAGTTGTCCTGGAGCAATCATTACGCTTTAAGGTAATAATATATTGGTGTGTTGGTGAGATTGATCTGTTTTGTACTGACTAAAGGCGCTAAGTTCTTCATCGGGGGAATTGGCTTACGTCCGGATGTCTGTTAAGCTCAATTATAATTAAGTTCATGGTTGCTGTTGGGTTTTGAGATTCTTATCATTTCAATTTTAGGTGGCGTTTCCTCTGTAAACAGTTCTTAAATACAATGTATACAAATAACAATCAACAGATAAAGTATGACATTAGCATTTCTTCATTCGATTGAAAACCAATAATTGCAATATTGCAGTAATTGACAATAGCGACACCAGGTGGCAGCATTGTGATTTGTTGATCCAGTACCAGATTGTTTTGACAGTCTGGACACTAGATCATCCATTCTGTTGTATTGAGGATGGTCTCCGTGAGGACTTAGGAATTTACTTTTCAGGGTTGAGTAACCAATTGAGTTAGTCGTTGGTTCGGATGATTCTAATATAACACCGAGTTTTATTGGCTTTATTAGCAGAAATAAATTAAGTGGTTTCTGAGTAGAAACGTCTCAACAAGCTTCCGCTTACGCCGATCACTTTAAGCTTGCCATCATCCGGCTAATTAATTATACACCAGAATATGCACGCATGCTCAGTGTTGGCACGCACATGGTGATGGCGTTGCATACCGGAACTGAGCAAAACCTAAACGTAAACACACTTGCCGATGACGTCAGCAGACAACTCTCAGCGACGGGATTTGTTGATTGAGGACAAACAGCACCGAATATTCATGAGCATGCCTTGTATGGCGCTCGCTTGCTGTTCTGGATATGAACTTCCGAATTCCTTTATTTAATGACTCAGTGTTATCATTATCCGAGGTCTGTAGATTTCCCCCCCCCCCCACTTACATTGGCAAATTATGGATTTAGATGGCAGCACTTATTATTTAGTTTCTAGTCGTCTGTTTGTTACTTTTATTGTTTGGTGTGTTGATATATTTGTGTTTAACAGGCACGTTGTGCGTATGTGTGTGTATTATTTTCCTGTATGTGTGGTTGGTTTGTGCGTGTGTGTATGTGTGTTTGTGTGTGTGCATGTTTGTCTCACTCTCTCAGTGTGTGTGTGTGTGTGTGTGTGTGTGTGTGTGTGTGTGTGTGTGTGTGTGTGTGTGTGTGTGTGTGTGTGTGTGTGTGTGTGTGTGTGTGTGTGTGTGTGTGTGTGTTTACAGACTGTTTACATAAACATCGAACATACATTTCTGTTACATACATAGAATGATCTAAGTGCAATTATTTCAAAAATATCTTACATTTTTTGGTTAAATTCCTGGGTTTGATGGCAGATACTAATTTATTTAATCTCTAGGTCAGTTTACTTAAATTTTTATTGTTTTGGTTTTAAATATTTTTTTTGTGTTTTAAAGGCACGTTAAATTATGAAGTACTTAAATTTTAATTTTATTGGAGATAAGTAAGTTTTTGTGTGTGTGTGTGTGTGTGTGTGTGTGTGTGTGTGTGCACGTGTGTGTGTGTGTGTGTGTGTGTGTGCACGTGTGCTTGTGCGTGTGTCTTAAATAATTTCAATTTAATT
This sequence comes from Paralvinella palmiformis, assembly GCA_025642065.1. Classification (NCBI taxonomy): domain Eukaryota; kingdom Metazoa; phylum Annelida; class Polychaeta; order Terebellida; family Alvinellidae; genus Paralvinella; species Paralvinella palmiformis. The sequence goes on along the minus strand of JAODUP010000585.1, from coordinate 220,626 downwards.
ACTGATCTTATAAATTATTAGGTTAAATTTTTTTATTTTCACGAAATTGGTGACATCAGTGACATCACAAAAACCTAACATCCTAACAGATATAATATGATACGATTGAATGGGGTGTTTTTCCAAGAAAGACATGCTCCATTTACAGTACAAAGTTCAGTTTTCGCACACATGTTTCGCATTAACTAGTATATTATTTTATATTTAATAATATTTCACAAACTCAGAGGTACATTGGGCTCCTTATAGCTGGTTGACTCTAGCCTTCTTAATATCATGATTATAAATTTGGGGCAATAATAATAATAATAATAATAATAATAATAATAAGACTAAGTAACGAAATATGATTTTAAATTAATCGGAAGCCTTTTTATAGACAGCGTGTTATGCCATTTGCTATAATTGTCTACAGATAAGATAATAGATTATCTGAGATAATCTGTGTGTATGAATGTAAATCAATCTTATTTATGATAATAATGAGTTAGTCGTTTTGTTTGTTTGTCACCGCCTGTTCTTCCTCAATTTACGATCGTCGGTTGTAATCAAGATTCCACCCAATTACAGGAAATTCACCGATGTCTACTGCAGCGTTTTAGACGATGTGTCATCCACACCTGTACCAGTGATATATTGTAGGTAATATTAATTAAACAGTCCTCACGGAGACGATACCTTTCAATCTGATTAATTTTATTACGCTTCATTATAGAATTAAAAAATATACACATAGTTTCCTAGTTTTGACATACGATAAAAATTGTAATAATTTTTATGGAACTCACCCGACGCGAAAATAAAACTCCGCGATTTAGATAAAAGATGGTGGTTTCACGAATTTGAGTGGACTGAAACGTGTGTCTATATGAGTGGACTGATATGACTGTCTGCATGAGTGGACTGATATGACTATCTACATGAGTGGACTGATATGACTATCTATATGAGTGGATTGATATGACTGTCCATATGAGTGTACTGATATAACTGTATATATGAGTGGACATATACGAGTGTCAAAATGAGTAGACTGATATGCCTGCCTATATGAGTGGACTGATATGACTGTCCATATGAGTGTACTGATATAACTGTATATATGAGTGGACATATACGAGTGTCAAAATGAGTAGACTGATATGCCTGCCTATATGAGTGGACTGACACGACCGTCTATATGAGTGGACTGATACGACTGTCTATACGAATGGGCTTATATGAGCCCTATAGGAGTCGTGATAGCTAGTAAGTATCATATTGTTTGTATTTACCAAACACCTGTAAATAATTAATACAAATTATCATAAATATCTGACGGTGAATTATTTATATAGAAAATGTTTTGACCAGTTGTCAAGAAATAAATGGCTGAATCTGAACCTTTATGTCCAGTAAAATCCTTTCTATGAATGCCTTTTAACTCAACACAGTGGTCTATAGACGTAGTATACTGATCCATTGTTTACGCTACAATAGAACCAAACTGCATCGATATCTGATGTCTAACATTAAAGTAAGAATAAGAAGGGGGATTTACTTGATTTAGACATTCTATTTACTTGGAATAAATTACTGTAGATCATATGTCTAGTTAGTGATATACCTGTGATATCTGATACCTTAATTAGATATCTAGTATCAATAGTATCAATCTAGTATCAGCTTCTGTTACTTTCAGTATATTGGGTGTTTTTTTTGGGGGGGATCATGTTCAGGTTTAATGTTGCCATAGGCGTATCAATATGTAATAATATTAGACATAATTGATATTAGAAATATAAACGTACGATAAATATATCTCGAAATATATTGGGGACATTATGCTAATAATATATTGGGGACATTATGCTAATATTTTTTTTTAATAATGCGAATAATGTTAATTCTCAATGATGAAATATGAACTTTACGCTCGTCGTTTTCTCTTTAGAGATTTCTAAAGATGACGTCATATGTGAGCAAATTCATTCGTAACAAAAACGTGACGCGCCAAAGCGGAAGTGATTGTATTTTGTTATAAGGTTTTTCATTGACACTTGGAAGGAAATTATTACGTCACACATTCACGATTGAAGATAACTAACTCATATCTTTTAAATTTGGCCTAATTATTCTTTTATATGTCTGATCTTGTTACGAGGCGTATAAACATCACGTTTGTAAACAATTATTTTGATGCTAAATATGTCATAATGAAAACAGTTCCACTTTTTCGAAAACAGGTTAACGTCACTATGACAGTGTTATTTGTTTAACTGAGGGTTAATATTATTATGTAAATGAGTCTAGATCTTTAATCAATTTTGTGGCATTTCGTGGATTTAGCTCGTTGACCTATTTCAGTAAGAGATTGAGATCATTGTTTACTTTGTTTATTGTCCATTTATAGACTATTGTCTTTGGTTAACAACAGATAGATGGATGGATGGATGAATGTTGCTTAACGACACATCGGGACAATTTATGCCATTCGGTGTCCTAGAAAATAGAATTATCGCTTTATCAGTGAGTGAGTGAGTGAGTGAGTGAGTGAGTGAGTGAGTGAGTGAGTGAGTGAGTGAGTGAGTGAGTGAGTGAGTGAGTGAGTGAGTGAGTGAGTGAGTGAGTGAGTGAGTGAGTGAGTGAGTGAGTGAGTGAGTGGTGGTGGTGAGTGGTGGTGGTGGTGGTGGTGGTGAGTGGTGTGGTGAGTGGTGAGTGAGTGGTGGTGGTGGTGAGTGGTGGTGGATGAGTGAGTGAGTGAGTGGTGAGTGGTGAGTGGTGGTGGTGGTGGTGGTGGTGAGTGAGTGAGTGAGTGAGTGAGTGAGTGAGTGAGTGAGTGAGTGAGTGAGTGAGTGAGTGAGTGAGTGAGTGAGTGAGTGAGTGAGTGAGTGAGTGAGTGAGTGGTGGTGAGTGAGTGAGTGAGTGAGTGAGTGAGTGAGTGAGTGAGTGAGTGAGTGAGTGAGTGAGTGAGTGAGTGAGTGAGTGAGTGAGTGAGTGAGTGAGTGAGTGAGTGAGTGAGTGAGTGAGTGAGTGAGTGGTGGTGAGTGAGTGAGTGAGTGGTGAGTGAGTGAGTGAGTGAGTGAGTGGTGAGTGAGTGAGTGAGTGAGTGAGTGAGTGAGTGAGTGAGTGAGTGAGTGAGTGAGTGAGTGAGTGAGTGAGTGAGTGAGTGAGTGAGTGAGTGAGTGAGTGAGTGAGTGAGTGAGTGAGTGAGTGAGTGAGTGAGTGAGTGAGTGAGTGAGTGAGTGAGTGAGTGAGTGAGTGAGTGAGCGAGGAGCGAGCGAGCGAGCGAGCGAGCGAGCGAGCGAGCGAGCGAGCGAGCGATCGATCGATCGATCGATCGAGCGAGCGAGCGAGCGAGCGAGTGAGTGTATAACGAAATCTGTTAATTTGGAATCCTTTCATGCTGTAGATTCATATAGTTCCTATATTAACAATATTATTTATCATCTGTGGTATTGTCTCTCTCAATATTTATGCATGTTAGGATATCCTGATCCAGAATAAGGCGGGGGAGGCCTAGGGGAAATTGTAAACAAAGCGTCTCTTGTAACGGCCACCACACACAGTGAATATGGCTTCGGTAGATAACACACACAAACACTGTTGCGTTCTACGATGTTTAAATTTATTTTTATAAACAATATATCACCGATATTGCTATTTCTTGATATTTTTCACAAAACAATAGAAATTATAAAGAAGGGCTCTCATATTATCCATTATAAATAAATTGTCCAAGACCTCCAAGGTTATAAGTTATCCAATGTCAAATTGAATTTTTTTTACCTTTTCCTAGGTAAGCATCATCAGAAGCTTTGTTCTTATTTTTAATATTAATTTTAACTAAACTATACGGAAATTCTGGAACTATAAACAAATCACGGTCACTGTATGTCGCTGTACTAGTATACTATTCAGTCATGTTGATACTATGATCGTACCCGACAGAGCCCCATTAGCCTCGATCTGGGTGTGTTCATGAATATTCAGTAGGGAATATTAAGAAAGGCCTATTCTACCCGAACCGATCCTACCGGCTACACCAATAATAAGTCACGTTATTACATAACTGTACCAATTATAATACATTAAGTTGAACTGTTCCGTTATAAACTAAACTGACAAATGCTAACAGCTCATATTGACAGAATCAGATTTACAGACATTCCCCAAATTATTTTTTTTTAAATTTAAAATGAATTTTTATGTTAGATATATGAAAATTAATTAATTTTATTTGGCTTAAAGATTTCATTACAACAATGATTACCTATTTGTATCAATATTTCTTAATTTTTGTCAGCTAAGTCGCTATGTTGTATAGTTAATGTGTATTTACGTTATTAGGAAATAAAGTCGGTATATAAGTTTAATATAACAAGAAACGATTATTTTGGAGAAGTGAGACATTTTAACAAGTAATATTATAAGGTTTAATTTTGAGTGTGTTAGGTGTTTGTTTTAGTTTTTTTAAAGATTTCTTCGTAGTAAACTAACCCCCACCAATATTTTATTTTTGATATGTTGCCTATTGGTTACATAAACTTGTATATAATGTCCAATGACGTATATATTTGATCTCTGATTACATCAATATAAACCGCACATCAGTAATCATTTCATACGACGATAGTTGTTGGTTTATTGTGTTTGTGAAGAATTGACTGTTAAAAGTGACATATGAAAGGACGGAAAGACTTGAAATGGATGACGTATATGGGGAAGAAGGTGCTATGTTATTGGATTGGTGGTTAATATACCTGTGGTGAAGGGGGGGGGTTGCTGTAGGTTTGCCAACAACGCCATCATTGTCATCATCGCTGCACCATCGATAACGCCACCGGTGTCATAATCATCATCATCATCATTCTCACCATCATCATCATCATAATCTTCATCATCATCATCATCATCACCAGTAACATCAACATCGCCATCTACCAATTCCACTACCATCATCATCACCATCATAATCACCACCACTACCTACACCATCAGCAGCAGCATAACCACCACCACCACTCATCACCATCACATCATCATCATCATCATCATCATCATCATCACATCATCATCATCAACATCATCACCGTCGTCATCATCATCAATCATCATCATCACCATCAACATCATCACCCATCATCACCATCATCACCATCATCATCACCATTTTCATCATCAGCATCATCATCATCATCATCATTATCATCATCATCATCATCATCATCATACTGTACTTTATTTCTACCCAATAAAATAAAATTAAACTAAATGTAATTCAGCAGTTCTCGTTCAGTCGTTTATCAAAACTCAAGAAAATATTACTTCAAACAAGAAATTAAAAAAATAAATATATTTCTCAGTAATTTGTACAAAATAAATAAATAAATAAATAGTTCATTCAGGAGTCGTTTGTATAAAATATTATACTGAAAATACGATTTGACGGCATGTGTGGGGGGAGGGTGCAGTATGTGGTGGGGTGCGCGTGCGCTTGCGTGTGTTGTTGTATGTTATATGTAACAAAGCTTTTAACCGGCTTAGTTACAGATTAGCAACAGGCGAAGCTTACTACTAACTATATATAGAGGCGAGGATTGGTGATGAGTGTTACAGGTAGACTTACAGGTACAGTGATCGTGTTAGCAGTTCATAAAGGCTAATGGCTGAACAAAGTGATTAAATCTTGCTAATTTGTCTACATTTTATATCAGACACACGTGATTCATAGTCTTCGTATCCGATAAGTTGTCATCATCACGTGACGTGTTGTGCCTTCCACAAACTAGATACATACGCCATGACCTTGGGGTGTCATATTTTACCACGTAAAGCTAAACCTCCAACAGTTTTACGATCCTGATTACAATATGGTGCTAGATTAATGCAACCTGAGAAAGGATCCCCGTAGATTTGTTATCAATATTTCCTCATAATAACATAACCATAGTAGGTCAAGGTCAAATACTGTGAGACCTCCCAATCTTTTGTATATATTAACTTTATTAAAATTGCTGTGCAACTGTTCTAATTTGGTTGATCTTTTGTCAATCTTTGATTAGTTTATTGTTTGGCTTTTAGCTAAAACAATTAATACATTTCCTGACAACAGGTGGCAGCAGTGCCAGATAATGAGATGGCTATCAGTAAATACGCTTATACACACAACAGGTGAACATCATGTATTGTTATTATAGAGGCCCTTTATTTAGTTGTGTACATTACGGATGGTCACCTGTATTGTGTTATGTTCTGTTTATAGTATAAGGGAGACACTGAGACTTGTTGGGCGCAATTTTCAATACTTTATAGAAATATGTAGGTTAGAAAGCACACAAAGAACAAAAACTGTTTCGCTCGAACCATAAATGGTAAACAAAGGCATGTCTTTTTTACATTACAAGTGTTTTTTTTGACACCCGGTACATTGTGATTGCCTCAACAACCGTTTCGGTATCAACTATAATAGCCTGCGTTAACGATACTACAATATGACCTAATGCTGTTACTTTACCAATAGTGCAATTCTATTTGTCTTCTATAGATCTCACATTTGCTCGTCTGTCCTATAGTAAAACACAAGGGGGGGGGGTTATAATGATGATGATGATGATGATGATGATGATTGATGTTTTACGGTCACTTTTGAGCACATGGTAGGCTAAATGGGTCCAGATCTTATGCCCCCCGGTCATTTGACCCCCTGAATTTTCCCACCGCCCCCCTCCCCCAGCCTTTTGCCCCTTCGGTCTTTTGCCCCATCAATAATTGGTCATTTGGTCTTTTGCCATTCGACCTTTGACACATAAACCATACAAAGTTTGATCAATGTACTTTAAAATTAATTTGCTATGGTTCATAAAATAATTATTAAGATAAATAAAAAGGTCTATGATTAATTAAAATAATAACGATAATACATAAATTAGTTAATGTCTTTTACAAGATGATTTTAATGCAATATATATATATATATATATATATATATATATATATATATATATATATATATAAAATATATGTATTATATGTTCATGTGTCAATTGTAATTAAAGACACACTCACTGGAACTAAGAATCTCCCCTTATGTTAATACACTCATGTCTGTTTCCATTCATCTTTCTCATCAAAGGATAATCGTAATTTCAATTGTTGATGACAGACAAAGAATAAAGAGAACCGTTTTTTTTTTAAAGCCACTGATTAAAGCAATAATATATGCATGTAGATAAATATTTCGATTTTGTTTTGTTTAATTTACACTCACAATCGCCAAAGTCACACTAAGAGGCTAAAGATCGAAGGGTCAAAACACCTAAAGGGCAAAAAAAAAACGGATCCCAGGCTAAATGGGCCGAGCGACCTCCAAAGGTAATGAAGTGAAGCCAAAGATGAAACAACCTTGAAATATGCCCACGCCGAGATTCGAACTCAGGAGGTAGTGATCTGTGGTCCGATGGATACGCGCTACCGGGGGGGGGAGGGATTAGAGTTCTGGAAGAGAATAACAAAGAAATAAAGCATTAATTATTTTGCTTGTCATGTGGGAAAAAATGAAAAACAAAAGAAATATTTCAAATTAAAGAAAGAAAAATGGACTCTTTTTTTACTTGGAAAAATGCAAATTAATTTCCTTTAATAACGTTGTATAACACGTCATTAAAGCACCAAAACATAATTCTAGACAGTTTAGTTATAAATCTTTATATAAACTAGTTAATAATATGATTGCCTATCAAACTCTTTCTTCTGGAGAACCTTCATATCTATTTTCCATGATTTTTCTTAACGCCCAATCCCAGATAACTCCGTTCATCCGTTTTTCACTTGTTTTGTCTGTAGTCGGGGTTAATATTCATACTGGATCTCGTACCTTTTCAGTTGCTGTGCCTACTTTTTGGAATTCTCTCCCCTGAACATATTAAGTCATCAAATAGCATATTTCTTTCCGTCACCTTTTGAAAACTCACCTTTTCGTACCCCAATTATGAGTTTGTCCAACCGCTGCGCCACTGAGCTCGATTCTTTTCGAGGATATTGGCGCTATAGAAGTTTTGTAATTATTATTGTTATTATTATTATTAAATCTTTTCGTCCTTAGCTCGTTCTGTAAGTCCGAATACGATTCACACCTGTATATCTAGATCATTCATCAGGGAGTCGTCGTTCGACCACATGACCCAAGTACGACCAGTGCCGAGGTTAAATAACTCAAATAAACTCAACTCTTTCTACAAGACACTAAGATGAAACTGACTAATGAATAATTAATAAACTGTCATGTCATCATCTGCCCTTATAAAATGACCCAGGACAAATGTCTTATGAACTATAATTATTAATATATTTTGATATATCCTGTTGTACATCGGTAATGAAGTGACCAATATCAATGAACATTAACTATTAATATATTTTCCTGCAATTTCTCCAACATTGGTAATCGTGTTTCAAGTGGTTTCAAAAAGTGGTTTCAAGTTTTATATGCGTTAAGCAAAATCAAAATTAGGAAATAGGTCAGGTCAAAACTTGGCCTTAAATCTGTAATAATGTAGAAAGAGGAATAGGTGTGTTTCTATAGCAACGGAAGACGAAAATAATGATGACACTTCTGTTAAGGCTATGGTAATTATAATTCTATTTTTCTCTTCAAAAGTCTCATTTTTAAATAACTATTTGGTTACTCAAAATTATATATATTATGTCAAGAATTATCCGTATAAGTAAGTGGGACTCAGAATAAGTATCCTTTGGTACGATAGTGGATAAACTTGGAATGCGGTTCTCTGCTAAGCGATAGCTGACAAACTTCTGGTGTGTAGCTTACAAACTTCCGTTTAGTATTGATCGAGATATAGCTGAAGATGTGTTGAATGTAAGGATAAATTATGTTAATTAAGGTGAACCTCCTTATAGAAGAAATATCACAGCTCAAGTATTTATAGTTGTGTGACATCAACAACATTAAAATAACAAAGTATATTTGATATACTAATTAATTCATTTCTTGTGAAGTAATGGCTCGTGTTATTAGCATGAAAATAAATGGCAACGGGCACACATACGCCAATACGCATAAATAAACAAACAAACAAACAATCATAACACAAACACGCACAAAATGATATCTAATCACCTTTATCTCTCAGTCGCTCACTCACCGAACGGATCCGCTCTTGTATTGAGAAGTGCGTTAGCATTTTGTTCGCATTTCCACAAAGAAATGTTTGGTCTAGGGGAATTAGTAACAGTTCCTTTAAAACAATGAATACAAGTTAGTATTGCATGTGCATGTGGTCAATGTCGCATTCACTTAATTTATATAAGTGAATCAAAGTAGTAAAAAAAAAAACATTTAAAGATCCCTGTGATTGTACCGTGTCATTTGACTTCGTCAGATAACGTCAAAATGGAGGTAAATTTATCAATTGGAAAGGGGGCGAATTAGACAATAAATATTTTCGAGGACGTTATCCTTGGATAAACCGTTAGGGTTCATATGTGAGCTCCGGTGGCCTAGCGGTTAAGCACCCGGCACTTGGTGCCAACGGTCGCAGGTTCGAACCCCGTAAGAGGTCGAAACTTTTCCAGGGATTAATTTCTCGGCTCACTACATCGTGGGTGGCTGACCACGTTTAATGGCGCTGCCGTCTCCACTGAATTATTTAAAATAAAGGGGACGTTAAAACCCCATGAGGACGTAAAACACTCTGGCAGTGACCACCCTCATGGTATTTCGGCTCATCTTTCCGTACTGCTCCCCTGTGAGTGGTGGGGGAGGGAATTTCTCAACCACTCCAACATAGAGGCTATGCCGATTAAGCGACAGCCTGGGGATTCTCCCCGAACAACAAAACCAGGTTTCATACAAACTTTCTTAATGGATTATAAAAGCTCTATTTTATTGATAATTATAATCATGTGATGATTTGAGGTAAATTTTTATCTCTTTATGCACTGTTTTCATATTAATTCATGTATTGAAATTACATATGCTTAAGACAGAAAGATATGTTACCTTGTTATGAGGTTTAATCAAAGGTGTCCATGTTAAATGTTAGCATTAATTTTTAATAATTACCGCAAAAGGAAAATATCTTGGATCCCCGATGAGCCTTCAATTCAAAAAGCGACTTTCATAAACTTTTATCCCTGATTTAAAGTCGATTGAATTAAGCCGAATACTGCCATCTTTACTTTTCAATCATCCCAAAGTCAAAATACGAGTATAAACAAAAGGTTATATGATAAAGTCTTTATTTTAAAGTATTTGTTATCGTATTATGAGATCCATTAGGTACCTGGAAGCTTTTAACACTTGTCAGTTTGGGTTGAGAAAAGAACACATCAACTTAATGTATTATAACAGAAACATTCTAAATAATAACGTTGTCAGTTATGGCTGTTGCTGATGTGAGTCTGTATTAGGCAGAATGACAATATGACAGATGATGTATTATGTTGTTAATGAAGAAGATAAGTAAATCTGTCATACACAGATATAATGTGTTGACAGATATTGATATATTACAAAAAATAGGACTGTTACTTAAGTGCATATGGTTGGTAGGCTTGGAACTATGATATGATATGACTGGATGGAGATGGTTGTATATTGTATTGTGTATATCAACTATGTTATGCACCTAAGTAAATTAAATCACGTTAACAATATTTATTTATCGGTATATTAATGAATAAATTTATTTGTGTGCATTCTAGCGCTGAAAAAAAAAACGAATTTCTTTTCTGATGTTCTCGCTGTGTTGCAAAAATTGAAATTATACACACACACACACACACACACACATATATATATATATATATATATATATATAAAATACATTGTAATATGTTATAAATTTCATTGTTTTCATTGTTAAGCAACACTCATCATTGTTTTCTAATAATGAAAAGGTGCATAAATCTTCAAAATTTAATTCACCTCCCCGTTATGGTAATTTGTATATCATTTTTTGGAGTAAAAGTATTTTCTTTTTAGATAGGAATTATTGTAAGTTATGGCGTTAGACCGTGTTACTTAGAATAAGTCTCCTTTTGGTACGATAGTGGATAAACTTGGAATGCGATTCTCTGCTAAGAGATAGCTGACAAACTTCCGTTTTGGGGGGTAGTAAATTAGTCTTCGAACTTTATATAAAGAGCGATATAAATAGAAAATACAAAACACGAACATATGGAAACACTTAAACAAAAATACAAGCGCACATTCATCTACAGATATACCAGCATCACTCGCAATCAGTGGCTTATACACGAAATGTACACCCAATCACCACTCGAGAGAGAGAGGGATGGGTGGGTGAGAGACAGACAGACAGAGAGAGAGAGAGAGAGAGAGAGAGAGAAAGAGGGGGGCTTTGTGTGAGAGAGAGAGAGGGGGGAGAGAGAGAGAGAGAGAGAGAGAGAGAGAGAGAGAGATTTACGACCATATCATATTACTAACATGGCTACTTTGTAACATGATCACATACTTAAAGGTCGTGATTTATTTCAGTTGTTAACAAGTCGTCACCATAGTTACCTACGTTACTCTCAGAACCCATAAATATGCCATTACTATAATGACTGTATCCTTATTGTCTAAAGACAACAATAACTTCAGTCTATGTTATTATCTTACTAAAGACAAAACTTTTGTGTTAACTTACCTGACACTATTAGGAAATATAGGATTTCTTCGGTAACATCAATTAATGAGTTTATTATGATAGTTTATGAAAATAGAAAGACATCTTTTATGTTGACTAACTTCTTGTATGTTTAGGTCATTGACACAGTGCGGATTATGCCTCTTCAGGAAGATATTATCATTAACACCATTACTAAGGTCATTCGACCGACCATATTCGACCTTGACCCTATAGTTTATATCATTAATCACTTTCCGAGTTCAAAACATCGTTTTTATATCAGTTATGTCTTATCCTACGACTTAACAACCAATTATTATAATTTAGTGACATCTGTATATTTATTTTAGTATTTTCCGTTTGAATTAGAGATCTATTAAATCCAGGGATGAATGTTGTTTAACGACACATCGGCACAATTTTATTAAATCGAGGGAATAAATGGGTAGGTGATAATCCCACGTATTTGTACAGCGCCTTTGAATAGCTCTTTATTAAATATACATTATTACTATTATTATTATTATTATTATTATTATTATTATTATTACAAATCTTCTACTCCACAATAGAGCAAGTCAATTGACGTGACGTGCTTCATTGGGATTATCCATAATAATGTAATTACAGATAATTTCGCGTGTTCTTAAATTCGGTAATACACACCGTTTAGCGCCAATTCGTAGAGCTTTATATTCGCGCAGGGTCATTGCCCAAATGGTATGTTTTTGTTGTTGTTTACTTTATCGTAGCAAGAACACGGAAATAAATGTATATTTACTCAACAACGATAAAACCGTTTTAGATATGAAAGTAGAGAGCTCAATAAAATATGCCAATAGACCCATTGCATGATGACGCCAAAAACCAAAACAAACCAGACGCGCTTTGCATTGTGGGATTTATAGAGGATCCGCTGAGCGATAATACCGTGATAATCCGGCCATTTTAACCTTAAAACGTCAATTTTCCGGATCTGTTATAATCGTGCCAAAAATTTACTCCTGCGTACCGTATTGTCATTCCACTAGTAAGCGATATAAACATTTAAGTTGGCATGTGTTGGCGCGGGATTAAATGCTGAGAAAGAGTTGGGTAGTTTTAATTCGAAATGACAATCTGATAGTCAAATTTTTATAATTAGTGTCAGTGTAAGGATTGACTGAAAGAGTGAAAGGCGCAAATAAAGTGTAATCAGATCATAGATAATAATATTGGTAAATAAAGTGTAATTTACCATATTATTATATCCATAAATAATAAATTAAATTTACCAATATACTGGACTCTATTCTTCTTCTTTTCGTTAAATATAATTTTATTATTGTACTATGGTTTACAATGTTGAATACCATACCTTACTATCATTTTATAAAGTAGCAATGACGGACGATTAACATATAGTTATAATCTGATTTTCAGTTTTGGAATACAATTTTTCAAGAGTGCCGGCTTTTTCGAAGCAAAGTTAAACGGTACACAGAAGTTAGTTTTTGGCATAATTATAACAGATCCGGAACATTGACGTTTAAGGTTAAAATGGCAGGAATATTCCGGTATTATCGCTCAGACTCCCCCCCCAATAAATCCCACAATGCAAAGCGCGGCTGGTTTGTTTTGGTTTGTGACGTCATCATGCTTCAGGCTTATTCAAAAGTAATTGCCGCATCGACGGCTTCATTGTTTACATTGGACAATTGGGAAACACAGTAACGGTCATCACTAATTACCCCAATTAGCACCCCGTCGCCCCACTGAAACACAGACTTTGGTAGATTGCTTGTCATTGGACGGAATCTTAATTATAACAGCCAATCATATAGTGGTGGAAAGAACGGACGGTGGCCATCACGTGTATTAATGAAGCCATCGTCACTGGCTTCTGAAACCATCGTCACTGGCTTCTGAAACCATCGTCACTGGCTTCTGAAACCACGCTAAATGTCCAGTGACTGAGTAGCTTAAGAGCAACTTGGATGCAAGAAGAGGATTATCTCAGATGATCAAGTAGCTTACCCCGTGGGCAATTGTGGTAAATGCCTTCACACACAGTGATTATATAAATATGATAAACGAGACTCAGCAGCCCCGAGAAGCTGTGTACAAACCTAGCGTAAACAAGTCAAAGGTACACTTTTCATCGTCATATAAATCTAGCCCAGAGTTAATATAATCAAATATACCTTGATATACCATGACTGATGTTAGCTGAATGTGTATGTTTATCGTTATATGGTAACCTTCAATAAAACATGACAGACACACATCCTGCTAACACGTCTCTATATAATGTATTTCTTACAATACCGCATATATCATATGGCAGTATATGCGTAGTATATGCGGTATATGTAGTATATATATATGTATATATATGCGGTATATGTAGTATATGCGGTATTGTAAGAAATACATTATATAGAGACTATATATACTATATTTGTAAATATTGTACAAGAAAACAAACTCAACAGTCGATCGATAACGTTCTTATATTATATCCTCTGTGTTAAGCGGCACTTTAATTTCCGATTACGTAATTATAAAACGTCTCTCAACCATACGTCACGCATCAGAGACAACTAACAGGTTGCATTCAGTAATTAAACATCACATGGCTTCAAAATTCTTCATCTGTGACTAAACTGACGAAGTCACTCGCCACACTTCCTCTGGTGCTGTGGGTTGTGCTGCGATGGTAACAACATGGGGAGTAATCCAAACCAAGTCACAGGCCAAAATACCTGTGGTCCTGTGGTTTGTGCTGTGATGGTACCTAGGAGGAGATTAAAAGAAACCAAGTCACCCGCCAAACCACCATATGTCCTGTGGTGTTGTGATTTCGGCTTTGATGCTAACAACATTGGGAGCAACCAACCAACTCACTTGCCAAACCACCCGTGGTCCTATTATTTGTGCTGTGATCTAACAAGGTGGGGATTAAAACAAACCAAGTCACTCGCCAAACCACCTGTGGTCCTGTGCTCCTTTGATATGTGTTGTGATGCTAACAGGATGGAGAATAGAACAAACTAAGTCACTTGCTAAACTACCTGTGATCCTGTGTTTTTTGCCGTGATGCTAACAAGATGTGGAGTAAAATAAACCAAGCTACCCGTCATCCCACCTGTGGTCCTGTGTTGTGATGCTAGCAAGATGGTGATGAATTACTGAATTATTCTCCAACACAAATACGAACCATTGACAACTAGATCCTATAATGTTTATCTAACTCGGTGTGTTTAGTCGACTGGTTTCATATAACAATCAATATTAAATATTTTCAGTTACATATTTCCTCTGATTTACATCTGTTAATATTCACTTTAGAACAGATCATTAATGGATTGATCTTCCTTCTGAAAACGTAGCCATCATTCACACACACACACACACACACACACACACACACACACACACACACACAACACACACACACACACACACACACACACACACACACTGGTAAACATTAGTATACGGTTAATCCATCTGATACGCTTCCTTATCGTGACTGATTTGTTTTTTAAATGATAACTGAATGAATTAACCAATCAACTACACGATCAATAAATCATTCATTTAACGTATGCATCAATACGGTAGCATGATTGTGACTATATAAAATGTATACATATACACTTCAGGCGATATATAAAGTAACAACATTTCTCGATTAAATTCAGTTTTCGGCACAAATCACTTTTTCTTTAATTCTGCACGCGTTAAGGAGGACAATGGTTATAAAATCGTTGTTGTTGTTATTTTGTTTGTTATAAGAACATCCCTCATGGCTAATATGTAAATTAGAGTCATACTTATGACCTTAGCGGTATATACACGTGTAAATAAGACTAGCTCTAGGCTGACAATATATGTTATATAGTCAGAAGTTGATGTTAGTATTCCTAGTTGTACCACCGACATACAATAATACGTGACAGTGTACGACTGGTACTCGGAATATTTGTTGTTTATATATACTTTAATATATATTTAATATATATATATATATATATATATATATATATATATATATATATATATATATATAAAACTGTAAGTATACATATGTACTTCATCCCATACATATATATATATATATATATATATATATATATATATATATAATACTTTATTTAAAAAAACATAATACAAAGTACAGGGTTAAAAATAACAAAAACACTCTATGTTAACAGTAAAGACCACTCAAACAGAGTTATGATGATTTATTAAAACATAATTATATGACTCATTGGAATAACGTGTCTAGAGAATTCTTGAACTATGATAGAATCGTTTTGTGAACATATTT
Source organism: Paralvinella palmiformis (assembly GCA_025642065.1). Classification (NCBI taxonomy): domain Eukaryota; kingdom Metazoa; phylum Annelida; class Polychaeta; order Terebellida; family Alvinellidae; genus Paralvinella; species Paralvinella palmiformis. The sequence goes on along the minus strand of JAODUP010000585.1, from coordinate 204,675 downwards.
CTTAGAAAGTTAATCCCTGCAGAATAACTAAACGGTAGACTGAACTATTTGTTGTGTAGCTTACTGGTTCAGTCATTTATTCAATCTTATCTTACTGTATCGTTATCACATTTTGTCGTCACATTCCAATGTTCCACGAACAGAAATCTGTGGCTCACTAACCGTAACAGGCTGATGGTGAATTATAGTGTCACCAGAAACCGCAAGGTGGCGCCACGAGAGTATTGTTAAATAAATGGCTAAGAGAAGGTCATTAATCTTTTATCTCAACTTCTGCCATCTCGCTACACCATAGTTCACTCTCTCTCTCTCTCTCTCTCTCTCTCTCTTTATATATATATATATATATGTATATATATATATATATATATATATATATATATATATATATATATACGGTTTATTTGATATATAGTTAGAACAAGGCTGTAACCAATGTTTTTTCGGAGTAATCTAACCCTAGCTCTGGTGTCTGGAGCCCAACTTAAATATCATTAATACTTATTTTGACAACGTAAGTTAGGTTTTATTGGACATTGAGTAGATAGTGTTATAATAAGACAAACAGGTCTTAAAAAGACAAATCCACCATGAAATATGTCATAGACATTTAACACGGAATATCTGTCATGTATGGATGAATGTATATATATATATATATATATATATATATATATATATATAGCCATTAATTAACGTATATGATAGATCCAGAAATTTTGATCCAGAAGGTTATATTTCCAGTAAGTCAATGACTCTTATTAATCAGATACTACTGCAGGTGTCTGTGTCTCGGCTCAAGTCATACAGTAATCGTTTGTTTAGTGTCACAGCCCCCACTTTGTGGAATAAGTTGCCGGCAGATATTAGAAATGCTTCGTCTCTTGAAAATTTTAAATCTCTTCTAAAAGCACACCTGTTCAGGGTCGCTTTCACAGATAAATAATTATTATCTTTTAAACCACTTACGGGGATACTATTTGGGGTATTATTATGTTACATATTATTTGTACAGCGAATCGCTCCCGCTAGTAAGGGCGCTTTATTAAAATACGTTATCATTATTAGGTTGTTAAGTCAAATAATGTTTATGGGCATAATATTATAAAACATTCCTGTACATTTAAAAAAAAATCCCATCAGAAATGTACCAATAGACTGTTAAGGTCCCCCATCACCATAGACTTACTCATATCTGAATTACATTTGCTAGATTTGTAGCTAAAACGTTGACCATAGGCTGGCTATTGAACCACTCTATGGTCATTCAAAATGTTATCCTTGGTGTGACAATAACGCAATTTATAAATAATTAGCCGTCACCTAACAAAATGAATGTTTCCTCTGAAATAGTATTCAATTTAGTTATTTTTGGCCTAATTTATGAATATTCTATGTCACTTGGTTATTACCTCGAATGTTTTTTAAGTTTCAGCTCAAAGGCTAATATATCTTCTGACATCAGACGGCAGCACTGTAGCAAAGTAACCCAGTTATGAACGTGAACCATTTCTTGCTGTCAAAATGCACCGAGAACAAACAAGTCTGGCATCCTGTAGTGTTACGTTTATCAAAGAATATCAAAAAGATGTATTTAATTATAAATATATATGGAAAAAGAAAATTATCACTATTAATATATATATATATATATATATATATATATATATATATATATATATATATATAAACAAGTATAAAACTTCTGTCCTTATAACGATAATAATTATTTCTAGTCTGTGACACTATATCCAACCTTCGTCTTTCTGTGGGGTTCTGTTCATTGGAGAGGTTAAAGGTCAATCGTTTTGCTCATTTGCAAATTCTCGCCTGATAAGTACTTATACTATCTAATCCAGATGACAACTTGATGTCACCTGTCGACGCATAATACACACAGTTACTTATTACATTGCAGCGTCAAATAATGATAATAGGTGAAAGTCTAACAGCTTGTTGGTGGATTCGAACAAAGGATTTGGATTATAAGCTGCACGGACGGTGACCTCTTCCTTCCTGTCTCATCATATGTTTCACATCACATTTATTAACCTCTAGATTGATAATTCCTAATTGCTACAATAACAACAGAAAGATAAGCCATTAGTTTCTAAATTCTTTTTTTAATAAGTTACATGAACTTTGACATTTCTGATTTATGCAAGTATGTTAAAAGACACAAGAACAAAAATTAATTTTATCACCGACAACTTTTGGTGTCAAATACCCATTTATCTTCATAATAGATGGGCTAGTCTGCTGTCGTGAGTTGCTGATAAATGAATGTTTTTTTTTTTACTTGGCCATGTAATTAATGTTAAGATAAATCGATTTCTATAATTTTTAAAGTTTGCATTTTGTTTAATGTCAGTTAAGGCAAGGATAACAGTATGGAAGTATTTATCTGTGTGCCTGTCTGCCGGTCTGTCTGTCTGTCTTTTGGTGGGTCGGTCAGACTCACTCACTCACTCACTCACTCACTCACTCACTCACTCACTCACTCACCACCACCACCACCACCACCCCCACCACCACCCCTCCCACCACCACCACCACCACCACCACCACCACCACCACCACCACCACCACCCCACCACCACCACCACCACCACCACCAACCATCCACCACCACCACCACCACCACCACCCCCACCACCACCACCACCACCACCACCACCACCACCACCACCACCACCACCACCACCCCACCCCACCACCACCACCACCACCACCACCACCACCACCACCACCACCACCCCCACCACCACCACCACCACCACCTCCACCACTCCCTCCACCACCACCACCACCACCACCACCACTCACTCACCCTCACTCCCACTCACCACTCACTCACCACTCACTCAATCAATCAATCAATCAATCAATCAATCAATCAATCAATCAATCAATCAATCACTCCCCTCACCCCTCACTTCCCAATTACATCAATCAACTACCAAAATACTTAATAATCCCAGCTAACAACACTCCAAATATGGTTCCCACAGGCTGATGAGTAGACCAGACACATGCTTAGTATACGCACACATCTATCAATATAGGAAGGTATGGAACATTTTATTTTTAGATTAATGTATGTATAGTTGTATTTAGATTTATGGAGGTAGGTCTCGAAGGATGTTTAGATATGTTGATGATCTGTGCCTGTTGCCTCTTTATATGTACCCTAACCCCCCCCCCACACACACACACACGCGAGCGCACACACACACATACACACACATTCAAGCTCATATACGCACAGAGAGAGAGAGAGAGAGAGAGAGAGAGAGTACTACCTCTTACTTCTGGCATTATTTTAAGCTAATTATCAAAATATATGATCCGAAAATGGGCCATTTCTTGCCACAATCTTCACAGTAGTAACAGAGAACTTGACGTCCTCTGGTAGTAAATACTGAGTTCGAAACCTGAGGTGATTGTCTCAGTGTGATTACTGGATTTATAGAACTTATTCAGGATCGTGTGTCACATACTAGAACATTGTATCCATTCCTATGGGGGACCAGATAAATGCGATCCCCGAAACACTATAATGATGTTCACAGATCCCCAGGAGATAAATATTTCAGCAGCGAGTCCCATAATATAAGGAATATTTATTGCCTATACAGGAATTTTCGGGGTATCCTGGGAATGTCAAAAACTTGACACGATCCTGAACATGTTGAATGTATCTGAAAAATGGATTAGACAAGATGCATGGGATTTCTTGTAATATATAAGAATATTCATACATGTATACAATATAATGGTTTAGACAAGATGCACTGGGTTTCTTGTAATATACCAGATTATTCATACATGTATACAATATAAATGTATATTTATAATTCTATGTGAATATATTTTCTTGTATGAAATGTTTCCCGTTTTCTCAATACCGTAATATATTTGATTTCTTCATATCTCTTTAACTTGTTTGTATATAAACGATTAGTATATATAATATACCCGGTATAAACTCAATGTATTTTTATTCGTATATGTTCGCCTCTTACCTCTTGCTTTCTTTGCTCATAGGCCAATTAAATCAAGTAAAAATATTATTTTATATAATCACTGCATATATAAAAAATAACCTAAATAGTAAAACTTCGTTTCTACCTTTTAACAATTGGTGAAGCACCTTAAGTCGCATCCAACGGCTTCATGCATTCAATTTCAAACTCTTTTATTACAAGCTTACGAGACCCTGTTACTACTATCAGGAATATTACGTGCACTCATTTACAGGTGATAAACATCATGTTTCCATAACAAACAAACAAACAAACAAAGTTTTAGGTCCGTTTACTCATATTTAATTTTTTCAATAGTTAGACCAAAGAGGAATCCCCAGATGCTAAATCTAAAGATAACAAATTTTAGTCAGATAGATATCATTACAAGCTAATAGATACATAATTATGTTTTGTTGATTAAAATCTACGTTTCTTCATTTGTATTATTATGACAAAAGGTGATGCTATGTTTATGTCTAGCATTATCTTACTATAGGTAAACAAACACCTGTGTATTACCTTTCCTCGTTAACTGACTCGTCAATGGACTTTAGACGAATGTTCAATAACCCTGATACGCATGGATAAACACACGTCTACATTATTATGATGTGTTTATTTAACTAGAAACTGAAGAGTTTAAGAAAAGAGAAGTTCGGGGGGGGGGTCTCTGGAATTTATTATCCGATGATATACTATTTCATCATTCATTGTTAATTTGTTTGTTTTTTTGCTTTACATTTATATAATACAATCTTCAAATACTTTAAATATTTATCTATTGGGCGCCGTAATGAGGATTGTACAAAAAAATTATTATTTGATTCTTTCGTGTGAAATAAATGTACTAAAAAAAGTGATGGCTAGTGCTCTATCAAACCGTAATTCGTCAAATGTTGGCTAATGACAGGACGGGTGGTCACTACCAGGGTGTTTTACGTCCTCAGAGGGTCTTTAATTTCCACCATAATTTTTAATAATTTAGTGCAGACGGCAGCGGCATTAAACGATGTTGTGAGCGGAGAAATTAATCTCTGGAAAGGTTTCGACCTCTTTCTGGGATCGAACTTGTGACCATTGGACCCAAGTACCGGGTGTATCACAATTTATCATGATGTTAAATGACCAAAGACGTTTAAGGGATGGATCGCGAATGTTTTTTATACGATTGACAGATGATGTAGCATCATGATGAAGGGTGAACGGTGGGGGCGGCATTTGTCGTATATTGACTCGTCTGAAGTGTATAAAAACACGTCCATTTCTAAACTAGCATTCCTTTGGACGCGGTATGCTTCATGTAAATAGTCCATGAAGTGTTCTTTGACTCTGACAGCATTGATGAAATTTGACTGTTTCATGTCCGGGAATTATTTTTCAGAAAAAATGTTTACATTGATGAAAGGAGAAGATGAAAAATGATACATTAACATCTTCTTACAGCCTTGAGCAGCTTGACGTAGTTAATGATAAAGTGCCTCCGACGTATTTCTCAAGTCGATATCCTTTCCATTCGCGTAGTGATATACGTTCAAACAGAAATAGAATATAGCTCGTCATAGTTAACGTCTTCAATTTGTCAGTAACAGTAATCACTTGCTGTCGTTTCAAAGCTTTCTATATTCACACAGAAATAGGTGGTCGAATGCTCTATAAGGACATCAACATGTTTCAACATCAACATTTCTTCACCAGGGGCCGTTTACGTTATGGGTATAGAAAAATAGTTCCATAAACATCAAGGTGTTTTCCATATTCATGCCAAAGTAAAGCAGGACGCATGCGTGGTCTAACTGTCAGCGCGTGGGACCACAGATCACTACCACCTGAGTTCGAATCTCGGTGTTGGCATATCTCAAGGGTGTTTCATCTTTGACTTCACTTCATTACCTTTGGAGGTCGCTCGGCCCATTTAGCCTACGATGTGCACAAAAGTGGCCGTAAAACATCAACCATCATCACCAAAGTCAACCATTGAACAAAGTATATCGTAAAGAAAATACTGCTGCATAAACCTTAATCGAGTTTACATCATCATGGATATATGTCTTTAAGTGTCATAATAAAAATATTAAAAATAATCTCATTTTGAGTTTTAAAAATTTTAAGAAATAACCAGTTTTTCGGATAAGACGTATATATTATATATTCAATGTTGCTTTCACAGATAAATGATATTTATCTTTTAAATCTATTATCGAATTTTACAGAAATATTATTTGGGGTATTATTATATTACATATTATTTGTACAGCACCTTTGAATTGCTCCCGCTAATAAGGGCGCTTTATTAAATATACATTATTATTATTATTATTATTATTATTATTATAAATTCCAAAGCAAACTATCATCAGAATGTGGCGGTTTTACTTTTGTGTGATTTAAATTATAGAGTATTAAATTATAGAAAAATAAAGACATCCATTTTCTCCGTTCCAGATTTTGACATATCATAATGTCAAGATACCTATGACAATCAGATAAATAACACCGAGAAAGTAACAGAGAATATAATACTCGGAGAAAGATTCCCGGATAAAAAGCAAAATTTTCTGTTACCTGTTTATTGTTAAGTAATCGAGATTTTGTCAATTAAACACGATAATGGCTCACCGACGTTTGAAAGTGGGATTAATCTACAATTAAGAGGCTACACGGTATAACAATAACCGGGGTGTGTATCTGTGTAACGTGTATCACAGCTGTGTGTATCGTGTGTATCCTGTATAACAGCTGTATCTACGAACAGTCGTCGTGTCATTTGTATCCTGAATACCTGGTCACTATTTTATTATCAGCCAACATTATCAGTGTGAGCTCCTTTCATCTCAGATTGTTATAACATGTATTATATTGCCGACATAATATATAACGTGTATTATATTGCCGACATAATATCGTTATTTTGACTTGACACTAGACACTTACTTAACACTGGCACTGACAGATTCCCTTTATTTCGTTATTTTCAGTACATTTTATATCCTTTGATTAAATGTTTGTATTTGATGTCAGCTGACAGTTGACGAGTACAAACACTGCGTCTAACGTTTATGTGATGTAGCAATAAGACAAATAGTGTCACTGACTTGCCAAGTTTTTAATTCAGTATATCGGATTGCAATTGATTTTAAATGGCATTTCCTTTTCATCCTAACAAACACATAGATGTTGCAAAAAGGATTAATTTAATTAATTGCGAAACTAAAAATAGATATTTATTTCTTGCTACTAGAAAGAAAACGACGAAGAATTTGATCCACATTTGGGAAATATATTTCTTTTGTTTAGATACTTTTTCAATGTCTTTTCCTTTTTATAATTAGTGTATGACGACATTAATTGTTAGAGTATTTTGTACTTGCAATTCTCTGAGTGAGTGAGTCAGTGAGTGAGTGAGTCAGTGGAAAATGCCATTCACTTGAAAGCCTGAAATTTTATGAGAACTTCACATTTCCTCATATAGGTAATGGGCGTTGAAGGCAACACAAAACCATAAATTGCTCGATGTCGCCCAAACATTGTTTTAAATATATAAGAAACGCGAATAAATAATAACGTTGTCATATTAGACATGCTCAATAATTCTGTAATCTCAAGTTGTATCGGCAGACTTTCTATTTCTTTGGATTCATCATTTAATGCAAACGAATTGAAGGCACTCCCCCCCCCCCTCCATCTCGTCGCATCATGTGAGGTGATGATGTATTGGTCATAACGCCTCAACCCGTTTCTTATCTCTTCTGCTATACACACATAGACCTACACTCTAATATATAGCATCACGACCACTGAAAGTCCTACGTACTTCGTCAAAGTATTTATCGTCAGTGACAGGTGAAAAGGCTGGATACCGTCATCTTTAATTTAATTAATGATACCTTTTTGGGTGGTACGTCATTGATGACAGTTAAATTCTTTGTTACTAGAAGATATGCATCCAAATGGAGTTTTGTTGATCAGAAGAGTAAAAAACCTGTCTGTATAATATTTCCACTCACATTCAACGTCTATACAAACAACACCGATTATCGCTGTTGTTGTTGTTGTTGTTATTATTGAGGTTGAAGGTATTGTTATTATTATTATTATTGTTGTTGTTGTTACCACTGTTGTTGTTGAAGGTGTTATTGTTGTTATTGTTGTTATTAATGTACTTCTACTAAACAAGTAAGTATATGTTGATATGATTCTGTACGGAGGTCCTTATTACCGATAAATGCCAATATTTGTATCTTTGTTCTTCATTGTACAGGTAGTCGTCGACTTACGACCTACGCGACTTACGACTGTTAAACTTTACGACCGATGGTACGATTCAAAGATAATAATATTAATAATAATAATAATAATAATAATAATAATAATAATAATATATAATAATTAATAATAATAATAATAAATCTTTATTTCAGAATCTCAAGTAATACAATACAGGTAACTAATTATCACAGTAAAAAAAGTTATATACAACATCAGGCAGGTCATTTTACATAACATCACATTAAAAAACAAACAAGTTATCAGTGGGGCTAAACATAATTAAAACAGAGGATATACTGATCATAGAATATCATTTGCTATAATGTGTAAAGTATTAAACCAGTAGCCCCATTAAGAGAAGACAAGGGAACAGAAGATAAAACAACACTCATAATAATATTATTTGAACTGGACTGAAGCCTATCGATAAAATTTGTAATGTTTTTGCTTTATAATTCACCGAGGGCAGGTAGGCCATAGTGAACAAACGTTTAACAATATAATATAGACAGAAAGGTAATTATAACAAAAGGCTGAATGCCTACGAGTAAACATTGTACACTGTTATTATGCCTTATATGAATTGACCGTATGAGGTAGCCAGTGAACAATACTGTTTTAGACACATATAATTGCAAAATGGTCAATTATAACAAAAGGCTGATTTACGACGACTACCTGTATAATGCCCTATATCGTTGATATAACGCCATGGAATACTGTTTTTAGCCTTTTCAAATGGTCGATGTATATTTTGTGAATTAATTTTTGTTCTGAGACCTGATATAATTCTGATTTTAACAAAGAGAACAGAAATAAGAAGACTCCAACAATTGGACATAAAGGTTATGTCTACCATCCATCGGAATGTCATCCGGATATTTGCCACAACGATAATACATCTTGATGTTTACGTAGTGAGCCGGGCGCCTCCATGGCCTAACTGGTAGCGCGGATGGCCGCGTACAGAGCACCCGGGTTCAAGCCCCGGACGGGCTATGGCGGAAGGGTATTTCATCTTTGGCTTCATTTCATTAACCATTTAGCTTACCACGGGCGCAATGTGGCCGTAAAACGTCAACATTTATACATATTACGTAGGGAGTCGTCCTTCGGGTATATATCTCAGGAGTGGTCATCGGTGAAGTTCAACCAACCACTGACATACATCCCGACTCGCAAACATCCTCACTCGCATACATCTACGCTCACAATATTATATGACACTGCTCCAAGTGATCATCTAGACCTAAACGTTCAAGAGATGCTGTTTATTCGCCAGTTATCATATCTGCTTCACTGTCCTTCATTAGGACACGATAAAACAACAATTTTCATCTTCAGCCATGACTCTAATCGCCAAATGTCTCGCTAATTTCCAGTTTTCCTCAACCATCTCGTCTCCAGCGTGATTAATGGCGTCGCTAAGTTGTGTCTAGGCGGCCGTGTGTATTTAGCCGAACTGCTACTGTCTGTCACGTGATTAATTACCTTTAGGTTTTGTTGCCGTCTTGAAGGAAATAAAGCCCAAGTCTCTGAAGTTTTTATCATATGTGTTATGATGTTTGTAATGGAAGAAAGAATTAAATAAATAGCTGAGCATAGTTAATAATTTACTTACTTCAATTGAGTGTTTAGTATATATATATATATATATATATATATATATATATATATATATATATATATATATCCACACAATAAGTTTATTATATATATATATATATATATATATATATATATATATATATATATATATATAAAATATATATATATATATATATATATCACAAATACAAGTTTATTATATATATATATATATATATATATATATATATATATATATATATATATATATATAAGATTATTGATTGCCATCAATCATAAACTCACATCGTAGTTTATTGGTTGAGCTATTTAGCTTCGGTGCTGGTAACATCGGGGAGGGGGGGGGGGATTATGCAGAAGGGGCGTGTGTCATGAGTTTCGAACCGAGGACCTAGACGTTTGTGCTCTAACCACAACGCCTCCAAACGCCCTAGATTATGGGTAAAATATCTAGAGATAACTTACTGATTCACAACTTAGTTGTCGTGCTATAATTCCATCGTGTTTCCACCCACTACTGACACTGACACTGACAGAACCAAGGATAGCACAATCGTGTAAAAAAACACGCCCCAACTGATGGTACCTAACAATTCAGGTAATTATACCTACAGATGTGACATGTGTCAATTAACTAAAAACTTGGTTAGGAAATATAAATAGTCAACTTGTGTCAAGGAGATCTTATCTAGATGGCTGTTATTTACTTTGTGATGCTAATTAGCCATCAAAATAATTACTTTTGTCAATTTATCATATATATATATATATATATATATATATATATATATATAATAATAATAATAATAATAATAATAAATCATCACCAGGTGACATCTTGCAGCATCTACCATATAAATATAGAACCTAACGCGTCTCTACGCATTATTCGGAAGGCTTCCAGCAGGTTGATGATCCTGATTCACAGTATGATACTAGTCCATTTTTATGTATGTAATATTAGAAAGGATCCCTGCAGGTTCACTATCATTACTCCCCGGTGACAGAGGTAGAAGGTCAAGGTTATATTTTAGAACAAAAACAACCTATTCCACAGTGAACAATGGAAAGGAAATGATCTATAATTTGAGCGATTTGGACTATAAATAAGATAAACATTTGTTTTCTGGAGGATGGCAATATTCGCGTATTGATCCTCACGTATCAGTCTGAAAATTTCAGATTTAGCTTTAATGAATGATACATTTTCTGACAGTAGGTGGCAGCATTGTAGCAGACTAGGCCATGGATGAACGTAAAACTTTTCGCCCGTGTGATAATTAGTGCTATTCAGTCAATATTAAGAACATAGACAGATTAAATGTCTTATGTCACCACGAAATATCCTTTACGCAATATCTATACACGCATAGATATTAAATCATTTAAATATGATTAATGCACGTGTTTATTACGCTCGTGGGCTATGTTTTTCCGGAAAGTCAAACGCAGAAAATAGAAGTTTATTTTAAAATTAGTTTTCTTTTTATCTAAATTCTGAATGATGAAGTATAAATTTATACCAACAGCCTTCATCTGAACAACTTGATTAGTACCATGTAAACATATCCCGTAACCTGATTGTGTGGTGGTGGTTCATGCTACAATTAATTAAGTGTGAGAAGTACATAAATAACAATACCAGTATATTTAAGATATTGTATTTCTTTCGATACAAAAAACTATCAGAGCAATTATTTTTTCCCATAAGTTTTTCCGGCGCATATTTAACTTTTGATTTGTTCTAAAACAGAAAATGATTATATGACATATCCCATAATAATCTTTTTCACTGACAGTATTAGTGCATGCATACGTACGCTCACGTACACGCACGCACGCATTAAATGGTGGCTGACATCGTTCGGTGTAAGATGTGTCAGCGAAAGCTTTAAATAATTCAAATCCTTTAATAAATATCACGCTAATCTCCTCGCACATACAACAGGTACAACATGTCTTATTCGTTGATCTTTGGTTTTCTCCCAAATATGAACCGCTCACAATCAATATATGTTTTATTAAAAAAAAAGATCACAATCACAGACACAACTAGTCATAGTTTCCTGTAATAAAATAGCACCAACAGATCTATAAAGTTTAAACAAGCATAAATTCATTCGGGTCATCACAGTTGTCGACCTGTTTCAAACATCGTAAGAACCCGTTCGCTTAGAACTCGACCCGTCTGTAACATTTGGCACAATCATATAGTCACACTTCGTCGAAATATATGCGGAACAAAAATTGCCAAGGCTAATACTGAATTATTTGAAACGATTAAATTTTGAAATGATTAAATTTTGAAATGATTAAAATTCCTGGTCGCGTTCTAATTAAGTAAGACAATTGCGACTTCTCAGCACAACCATTAATTAAATAATTATATTGATCGCTCATCGTAATGATTATGAAGCTACGATATAAAACAGTAACAAGCTTGAATTAAACTATTACTACACATAAGTGTGTAGTAGTAATAATAATAATAATAATAACAATAATAATAATAATAATAATAATAATAATAATAAGAGAAATGGCAGTTATTTTGAGTGGCTTAACCAACTCAAATGAGGGAGATGCATGAGGTCTATAAGAGTATAAGATGAGATATCCCCAACGTGTACGGACGTTCTTCTTTGTCTATTGTAAGCAAAAGCTAACTTAACATAAGTGTCAATCTGTTATCGAAATTCAGGTAACCAATAAAGATAAAGTGGGAGGAAGCAAGGTACATTTGGGTAGCTATAGTAAGATAATGCCAAAGGTAAATATAACAACATCAACCTGTCTTATAGTAAACTTGTACTAGAAATAGATAAGCCTTTAAACAAACAAAGATATATATATATATATATATATATATATATATATATGCTTGCTGTGCCCGGTAACAGTATTTACATAACAGTTTGTTTATCTATAGATTTAGTATCAACTTATCTTGTCTTTTCTATTCAATATATAATCTCTTTGGTTGTCATGGCAATGAATGGTTTATTCACAGGTCTGTGATGTCGCACACACACACACACACACACGCGCGCGCGCAAACACACACACACACGCACTCACGCACACACATACGCACGCAAGGACGCACGCGCGCACACAGACACACACACAAACACACACGCGCGCGAGCGCGCGCGCACGCACACACACACACATATATATATATATATATATATATATATATATATATACGCACGCACATTTGTATAGGTTCGTTTAGTCTTGTTTTGCGATAACACTCATTATTTCTAGTTGTCAGTGACACAGTTATCTATAACTGACATACTTCAACCTTCTAGATTCATCACTAGTCAGTAATTATCTAACACGACCTTAAAACTAAAAAGATCTGACCTTGATGTATTATAAACGATTGGTGATAATAATCATATCTATAATAATATGTGACACATTGTTATTTTAGCTATTATTATCTGAAGATACGTGTGAGATAACCGGAACTATCTATTCTTATCAAGTTTAACCCATCACGTAGTACTTTATTCCAAGGTGCATCGTACTTTCCCGAGCATTTATGTACCTGAACTAATTACGTATATTCTTAACAAACCGATGTCTTTGTTTTCTTTAAACCTATAATATCCTTCAATCGGAAACTGGATATCACGAAATATTTATCCTTTTCCGGATCGTGTCAGATTCGCGCAGCACGCTGCTCCGGATTGTGTCAAATTCCTGAGATCCTAGAAATTCCTTATACCAATAAATATTCCGGTCATTAGACAGACAGCTGCTGAGACCTGCTTCTCCTGGAGCGATTTGTGGTCATCATTTTCTGGATACGATGATAACGTACCGCTATCACCTGTCACCCGACAAGATGAATCCGGAAGGCGCTGAGGGAAGACATCATCGTCCAGATCATGTTATCCGGATGAGGGCTGTGGTTAGAAGGCCAGATATTAATAACAGTCACGTGTCACAAGAGTAACTGCTGGGAGAAACTCCCAAGGTTAAAAAAACGCATAATATTACCCACCGTGTGTGTGTGTGTGTGTGTGTGTGTGTGTGTGTGTGTTTTAGGATATATATATATATATATATATATATATATATATATATATATATACTGTGGCGCTGGCTCAGAACATCAACACCTAAATATCCTTCCAATGCAAACCTCCGAAAATCTCTACATAAGTAAATCTCTACATAATTACTTAATGTGTGTGTGTGTGTGTGTGTGTGTGTGTGTGTGTGTGTGTGTGTGTGTCTCTCTCTCTCTCTCTCTCTCTCTCTCTCTCTCTTGGCTACTCATCAGTTTGTGAGTAAGCTAATCCTTTCCGCTTTTCGTACGTGACAAATGTGTCTCCCCACAGGGAAGCGATTTTATGTATGCCATAAATGTATGTGTGTCAGAGGTGAGGGAATCATACTTCGGGCATTTTGACTTCAATAACAAATACATTGTCTATGTTAAAGATCAACCCTTTTTCTGAAAATAAAAGACAAAATGGCGTTGTATGATCTAAATCTGAAGTGCCACCTTTAGAGAATTTAAACAACGATTGTCCCCCAAAAAACTGTCATCACTGACCTATTTAGGTTAAAATTCATTTTTAAATAAAATGCCACCTAAATCTGACGGATATTGTCATATTTAAAGGCTAATCTCGCTGCTAATAATTTATTAATATTCAGTTGTCAGTTACCAGATCGTTGTATAGAAATTCAGTATTATCTCTATTTAGGGGATGTTTCATCTAATCATGGCATTCTGCTAGTGAGTAACTTCTCGATCACCTGTTCCGTGGTCTGACTGGTAGCGCGTTGGATCACAGATCACTACCATCTGAGTTCGAACCTCGCCGTGGTCATAGCCGAAGCTAGGGTGTTTCATTTTTGACTTCGCTTCATGACCTTTCAGCCGGTCACTCGGCCCATTTACCCTATTATGTGCATAAAAGTGGCCGTAAAACATCAATCATCATTACTTATCACGTAGTTTTTACCGGGCTTCTATTTACGGCATTTATGTACCTGAACTAATTACGTATATTCTTAACAAACCGATGTCTTTGTTTTCTTTAAACCTATAATATCCTTCAATCGGAAACTGGATATCACGAAAATCCTTTTCCGGATCGTGTCAGATTCGCGCATTGTTCGGATTGTGTCAAATTCCTGAATTAAAATTCCTTATACCAATAAATATTCCGGTCATTAGACAGACAGCTGCTGAGACCTGCTTCTCCTGGAGCGATTTGTGGTCATCATTTTCTGGATACGGTGATAACGTACCGCTATCACCTGTCACCCGACAGATGAATCCGGAAGGCGCTGAGGGAAGACATCATCGTCCAGATCATGTTATCCGGATGAGGGCTGTGGTTAGAAGGCCAGATATTAATAACAGTCACGTGTCACAAGAGTAACTGCTGGGAGAAACTCCCAAGGTTAAAAAAACGCATAAATTCCCCGTTTGTTAATATATATAATAAATATATATACCTATTATATATATATATATATATATATAATGGGCTGGCTCAGAATCTAACACCTAATATCTTCATATGAATGAATTATGCCAACAGGACATAAAGGATGTACCAACCCATGGAATGATGGCAGTAAGAAGTTCCTGATAAATGACGAATTAGGTAATAAACCGCCAGGATCGAACACAAAGTTGAAGAAAAAACACACGCTTTAATTTAAGCATCCTGAAATTGTCAACAGATACACCGCCAAATAAAATAGGCTGTTTATCGTTTTAAAAGTTAAATTTAAAGCTTTATCCAAGCACTTGACCATTAGCAACAGACAGAACCTATTTCAAGGTCGCTAAAAACCCAACAACGCTATAATGTTATTTTTTCAGTTACATAATATAATAAAAGAAATAATATGTCGTGGAATACTATAATACGCTCCCGAAAATGTATAACAATAAACGCCGTGATAAACTATATTTATATTGTGGCTTATCAATCACAATGGTTTTGTTGTTCGGGGAGAATCCCCAGGCTGTCGCTTAATCAGCACAGCCTCTATGTTGGAGTGGTTGAGAAATCTCCTCCCCCACCACTCACAGGGGAGCAGTACGGAAAGATGGAGCCGAAATACCCTGAGGGTGGTCACTGCCTGAGTGTTTTAAACGTCCCCCTTTATTTTAAATAATTCAGTGGAGACGGCAGCGCCATTTAACGTGGTCAGCCACCCACGATGTAGTGAGCCGAGAAATTAATCCCTGGAAAAGTTTCGACCTCTTGCGGGGTTCGAACCTGCGACCGTTGGCACCAAGTGCCGGGTGCTTAACCGCTAGGCCACCGGAGCTCACTGTCATCAATCACAATGTATTGATGAATCGTATTTATTATCCAATATATAATCAGTGGCGGAGCAAAGGGATGGGGATGGAGGGGGGGCGAAATTTCTGCTGGAAAATAATTCGTGTAAATTAGTTTTTTTTTCGTAAATTATCAATATATCGGGATAATATGTATATCTATTTGCCAATTTATTTTACTATTTTAAGTTATACATTCGTTGTATATTATAAAAAAAAAATTTCCCACTTCAGTGTTCACTGAGTAGGTTCCTTGGTGATATTTAAGTTCAGGAAAGGCTAATAATGCCTCTGGCTTCTGGGGGCCCTCAGCGGGCCACAGACCCCACGCCGTATAGGTGGCTCGCTTTGCTCCCAAATGTATTTCTACTACACCAATAGGGGCCCCCGTGTATATTTGACCCGGGGCGGCAATATCCCCTGTTACGCCACTGTATAGAGTTAGCAGGACTCATATAACAAATGAGTGAGTGTATAGTACAATAGGTTATGGATAGTCATTCCCTCTTCATCTGCAACAACGACAACAAGAAGCCATTAGAGTATCGTAAACGGGCCCGCCAAAGGTCAATTGAAGGTTATTATGATCTCTATCATAAGAGGGAAATATTCCCGTCTGAGTGTAATCCATTCCGTAATACGGTGAATATTACTCCTAAACAAAATGGTAATTAGATATTCATAATGCTTCCTGTAGTTTGTTTGTCATAGGCAGAGTATCAACTGTGAGGTGTCTATGAACGTATCACTCCGCGAATAAAAATAGTAACCTAATTGTATATAGTGATGTTATGACGCGCACTACTTTCCTACAGATGTTATCAATGGCTAATTATCACTAGATCCAGTAGGGGGTCTTCACCATCAACCTGGAGAACATAATTATCACCGTAACCGGGTAATTAACCAAAACATCCCCATAACGAACTGAGATGATATTAATCAGCCTACCATTATAATTGGATAAACGAAGTATATAGCCTAGATACCTTCAGAAGAAGATGAGTGACATGATAATCTGATAACAGGTAGAATCTTACCAATTTCTTAACTGAACAACAATAAGGTCCTTTGATGTTCTCAGATTAACAGTCACTTGATATTCATATCTATGTGCAAGTGTCTGGATATTATTTTTGATGTGTGTTCAGTTATAAACCGTCAGCCTATCTTGGAGAATATTGTATGTTGTAGATTTGTATTGGTGTATATACTGAAAATATTTGTTTGTGCACGAGCACGCGTGGGCCTTGCGTGTGCACTGTGGGTTGGCGTCTGTGTACATGGTGCCTACATTTGTTTGTGCGTGTACGTTTACTCGGGCGCGTGTGTGTGTGTGCGTGCCCGTGTGCACAAGTGCCGTACAATATCACAAAACAGGTACAATTATATATTCTAAAATCTTGCTGATTCAATTAGGATCAATATAAAGATGCATTATAGCTTATTGGAGATGGCATGAATCATTTATATCCCGTTATAAGAAGTTCGTCGCTATTGTCTTTTTTATCTCAATAAACTACTGTTTAATTAAGTACGTCCAATATTCCAATTAACGCATTAAAAGCAAAATCTGTCCAAATACAAAGGGCGTGAAATAATCTATTTTTAAGCTCAGATCATTAAAACCTGTCTTCTTGTTTATCTTGTCTTGTTAAGATGTTGAACAAATCTCTGACATTCTTCTGTCTAGTCACTGACCTCGGTCGGCCAATATTGACCCGCGTGTCAGGGGTCATATTGTATTTATGCTAATACTCGATGTACTTAGTAAACGTACTATATATAAAGGAGTAGGCTAGATTGACATTCGTGGCCTCACTCGGCAACAAACTAGATATAGTGAGTGCTAGAATAATACACTTTAATACACGTTCCGCGCACAATTCATCTGTTTACATCTGCTATTGATTGTTAGCCTTTACATCTGGGGTCGTCTGTGATAGATGTATTATCGTTTACGTCATTAATTAACCTCGTTATGTTGTTGCTCTTTATGTAGAGTTTCGCGTAGAAAAAATAATGATACAGCCAGCAGCAACGACGACGACGACAACAACAATAACAAAACAACAACAATAACAACATTAGCAACAGTAGCAGTGATAGTAACAGCAGCATCAGTATTGGGGGCGCTCTAAAATATTAACAACAACAGCAGTAGCAGTGATAGTAACAGCAACATCAGTATTGGGGGCGCTCTAAAAATATTAAAACCAACAACAACAGTAGCAGTGATATTAACAGCAGCATCAGTATTGGGGGCGTTCTAAAATATTAACAACAACAACAGCAGTAGCAGTGATATTAACAGCAGCATCAGTATTAGGGGCGCTCTAAAAGATTAACAACAACAACAGTAGCAGTGATAGTAACAGCAACATCAGTATTGGGGGCGCTCTAAAAATATTAAAACCAACAACAACAGTAGCAGTGATAGTAACAGCAGCATCAGTATTGGGGGCGATCTAAAAGATTAACAACAACAACAGTAGCAGTGATAGTAACAGCAACATCAGTATTGGGGGCGCTCTAAAAATATTAACAACAACGACAACAGTAGCAGTGATATTAACAGCAGCATCAGTATTGGGGGCGCTCTAAAATATTAACAACAACAACAGCAGTAGCAGTGATATTAACAGCAGCATCAGTATTGGGGGCGCTCTAATAGATTAACAACAACAGTAGCAGTGATAGTAACAGCAGCATCAGTATTGGGGGCGCTCTAAAAATATTAAAACCAACAACAACAGTAGCAGTGATAGTAACAGCAGCATCAGTATTGGGGGCGCTCTAAAAAAATTAACAACAACAACAGTAGCAGTGATAGTAACAGCAACATCAGTATTGGGGGCGCTCTAAAAAAATTAACAACAACAACAGTAGCAGTGATAGTAACAGCAGCATCAGTATTGGGGGCGCTCTAAAATATTAACAACAACAACAACAGTAGCAGTGATAGTAACAGCAGCATCAGTATTAGGGGCGATCTAAAAGATTAACAACAACAACAGTACCAGTGATAGTAACAGCAACATCAGTATTGGGGGCGCTCTAAAAATATTAACAACAACGACAACAGTAGCAGTGATAGCAACATCAGCATCAGTATTGGGGGCGCTCTAAAATATTAACAACAACAACAGCAGTAGCAGTGATATTAACAGCAGCATCAGTATTGGGGGCGCTCTAAAATATTAACAACAACAACAGCAGTAGCAGTGATATTAACAGCAGCATCAGTATTGGGGGCGCTCTAAAAGATTAACAACAACAACAGTAGCAGTGATAGTAACAGCAACATCAGTATTGGGGGCGCTCTAAAAATATTAAAACCAACAACAACAGTAGCAGTGATAGTAACAGCAGCATCAGTATTGGGGGCGCTCTAAAAATATTAAAACCAACAACAACAGTAGCAGTGATAATAACAGCAGCATCAGTATTGCGGGCGCTCTAAAATATTAACAACAACAACAACAGTAGCAGTGATAGTAACAGCAGCATCAGTATTAGGGGCGATCTAAAAGATTAACAACAACAACAGTACCAGTGATAGTAACAGCAACATCAGTATTGGGGGCGCTCTAAAAATATTAACAACAACGACAACAGTAGCAGTGATAGTAACAGCAGCATCAGTATTGGGGGCGCTCTAAAATATTAACATCAACAACAACAGTAGCAGTGATAGTAACAGCAGCATCAGTATTGGGGGCGCTCTAAAAGATTAACAACAACAACAGTAGCAGTGATAGTAACAGCAACATCAGTATTGGGGGCGCTCTAAAAATATTAAAACCAACAACAACAGTAGCAGTGATAGTAACAGCAGCATCAGTATTGGGGGCGCTCTAAAAATATTAAAACCAACAACAACAGTAGCAGTGATAATAACAGCAGCATCAGTATTAGGGGCGCTCTAAAAAAATTAACAACAACAGTAGCAGTTTTAGTAACTGCAGTATCAGTAATCGAGGCAGCTCTAATAATATCAACCACGACAACAACAACATATTTATGATACTATTAAAAGTGTAGTAGTTGTAGTAGTAGTAGTAGCAGTAGAAGTAGTAGTATCGGTACCAGCAGCAATAACAACAACAACAGCAACAGCAACAGCAGCTTCATGAACACCAGGTAGTAGTCGGAATAGCACCAAAAGCACTATCATTATTGATACTAAGCTCTATTTCTGCATTAGTTTTCAATATTAATATAGCACCAAGAATGTGTGTATCATATTATTAATGATAAATATTGGATTTGATCATATCAAAACATTAAAACATGAAAACATTAAAACGTAAAAACGTTAAAACTTTATAATAATTAGTATCAATCGAAAGGGGATCAATTTCAAACACATATTGTCCTTCCACCTTCATTAAAACAGTTACCATAAAGCACTCACTCAGCGGACTATATTAAGGACATGATAAGACATGACAAGATAAAGGATGGCATCAGGACATCCGAGAAGCCTTTAATAATCAAGTGACAAAAGAACTCAACTCTTGATGCTCGTCTCAGATTACCCTAAAGTGAAGACAATCATTAAAGATTCCCATGCAGTAATAGACATCTTCATTTATCTGATAACGAATCGTCGTTTCTATCTGACTCACTGATATGCCTTATCTATGATACAGCCGTGGCCACAAAGCTGTCGTCTCGCTTCCGTACATATCCATACAATCATCAGCGTCCCAGCTTTTTCCATTACAACCGTTCTATATATTATATATATATATATATATATATATATATATATATATATATATATATATTTTACTATGGTTCACCATCCTGATGAAGACTGCCACACACTAACAATAAACCAGACACAAGTGACGCCTTCAATGAACGTCAAGTCGAAGGCTTTTGTAAGATCAACAATAATCAGTTAACCATGTCACCTTGGTGAGTTTTATTTGACTGATAGTGTAGGAATCGTTCTGTTAAATGTCCAGTCGGTGAGATGACCAGGTGTTTATAGGATGTGTATATGTGTGTTTTCCTCGACAGCTGGAAACTGACCACAAAAGGACAATTTACTGGACATAAAACAGCAACCTTGTTGTTATAGTTATAAATGTGAATTGATCAAGTGCTTACGTGTAGTATTTTCTTAAGGATAACTGTTTAGATTTACTGCAATATTGAAGCAAGGTTTATTAGTTATGATATAATACTCGGAGATGGTATTAATATTATTATTATTATTATTATTATTATTATTATTATTATTATTAGTCGTGGTAGTGCTGTGCTGCTGTTATTTGACCATAATCGGTAGAGAGGTGAAAGCCTAACTATCTTCTTTTTCAGAACAAAAACACAAAAAAGCTTTTTTTTTTTAAGCACTTGTGTTTTATAATTAGGGAGAAATTAAAAGGTGTTGTAAGAGTTAATTGTTATCAATAATCTAGGTTTATCTCTCTTCAGGTATGTATATAGATCTACGATACAATTCTGTGTTAAGTTGACACCTTCACCAACCTTTACTTGGGTATTAATTACAAATGTATACATCATTTCAGTCCCCCACATCAAGACTCATCAACGTGTCTTCGTGAAAACCATCCCCAGTCATTCAAAGACGCCCCCCCCTACTCCTTATGCCCAGTAAAGTAATTGAGTTTAGGCACACAAGAGTATCCAGAGAGCATCCTCGATATGGATCAGTTTCTTTCTGGGCCGGTTTTCCATTGTCGTTAACATGATTTCTAGCTCACTCAGCGTGGCGTCATCTGTTTTCCAGACGCACATCGCTGTCCCCGTTTCCAAATACCAGTTCATGACCCGAATGGCCAATCATAGCTCGTATCCAGACTGTGATGGAATTTGACACGTGGCTAATAGCATTCCCGGACTGTGACTCTACGGGAATGATATCCAGAAAATGTACTACTTTGGACGAATTTAGTCAAACATCCAAACGATTAAAAAAAGGAAAAAAGAAAATTGGATCGTCCTAACACATATGATGTAAATATGGCGAAGAATGTTATAAAGTTCTTTTAATGTGTTAAAAACAACAACAACAACAATAATAATAATAATAATAATAATAATGATATATTGTCAATTATCAGGTGACTTCCCGTTGTTGGTAGGTGGCCAACTATACGATTATTGCTGTATATCGTTTTCGAGATCGTGCTCATATCGTTATGATGAGTGAGTAATTTTTGAGACATTTTCAATAAATTGAAAGAGGAATCAATATTATAATTGAAGATAAATTCTCGCATGGAAAATGATAGATCGATATGTTAACTTTATGATGAGAGAGAGAGACAACAAATTGTGATTACATCTGGACGATTCATCTCGGGCATGAGGTAAGTCTTATTGCGCACGTGTACAGTATGGACAAGTATGCATGTGCGGGTGCGTGCATACACAATAACAGAAGGGAAATTCACCAACGAAACACAGTCACGTGCCTTCAAGAGAGAGAGAGGGAGAGAGAGAGAGGGCGGGATAGAGGGAGAGAGAGGGGGGGGGGAGAATAGGGGAGAGAGAGAGAGAGAGGGAGAGGGAGACAGAGCTATTGTCTATACCCCTATTTCCTGTTCGATAATCACTGATAGTTACCTGGTGTCACTCGGTGTCACTCGCGGTCATCAACACAATCAACTGACAAAAACATATTGACATACGTCAGGTAACTGTCACTGTCACAGACCTGTCAATATTAACAAGGTAAAGACACCGTGAACTAAAAACAATAGTCTACACAAGAGTCTTGTCTTACCGTCTGTATAACAAACGGGATATCATCAGGAGCGTGTTGTGAATAATGTCATTTCTTGTCCTTGTTATCCTTCCTTCAGAACTGAGGCTTTTAACACCAAATAGAGAAGTTTACTGTTGACCAACGACACAGATCAATATCTGTCATAGAGTTGTCTTTATATTGTCTTTGTTTTTATACAATTTTACCTGGATTTCTTCCCGAAGTAAATATTATTTAAACTTTAATTAGTCGCCCTACGACTTAGAGTGTTTAGACCTCACCCCATTATGGCGTACCCCTGTGCTGTCTGACCTTGACCTATGGCACCGGGCCTGTATAGACATCAGTAGCCAGATTTTCAATCAGATTGAGTCACTCCAAGGAACAATAGTCAGACGATTTATAGGAGTTCCCAAGGGCAATCGTCACTCAGCCATATTAATTAATGCTCTAAAAATACAGCGAATGCAAACAGTTATTCGACAACAAACTATCTTCTGTTCTCTAGAATCTTTAAAATCGACTCCTCCCAAATGAAAGACATCTGTATAACTTTACTGGCTCCATATACGCTTCACGAGAAGCTAAGTTGCCGGAACTATTGTGGAGCGACTGATTCCAATGGGAATATCGCCATTAGAGGCCGCATTTGCAAGGCCATTGAAATCTAGTGAGCACACTCGCCATGACGGTCTACTCGACAGCTTGAACAATCTCGTGATGCACGAACATTTTATAAAGCCATTGGTCAGAACTGGACATTTTAACTGTAATGGTTACTAGGTGATTTTAATCTTGTTTATTGATATTGTTTAATGTATGCTTTTATTTACTCGATATTTCATCAATTTCTGGTGGTCTTAATAAAGTATTATTATTATTAGGTTTAAAATAATGATTTACTAACGCACGCATGTACGCACGCACGCATGCACACACACAAACACACACACACACACACACACACACACACACAATATATATATATATATATATATATATATATATAAACACCCTATTTATCAGTCTGTGTAACTTTACAAATATAATAACTCACTCACTCATTCGCTTACTCACTCCCATAGGTATAATCAATTTAGAACTTAATAATGTACATCATGGTACGAGCATGCCTTCCGCACGCACAGCCAAATTAAACTATTACAAATTTATTTGTGCTACAATAGAACTCCGTGGTCTAATTGGTAGCGCGTTGGGCCACATATCCCTACCACCCGAGTTCAAATCTCGGTGGGCGCATATCTGAAGGTTGTTTCAGCTTTGACTTCGCTTCATTACCTTCGGAGGTCGCTCGGCCCATTTAGCCTAGCGTGTGCACAAAAAGCGGCCGTAAAGCATCAAACATCATCTTCATCATCTTCATCATCATCTCGCCCTGAGGGGCCACTACGAACGTGGCCCCGGGGAATGGGTGTTCCTCTGTTCGTTTTATCCGGCCGGATTAAAAAATCGCTTCCCATAGCAGGAATACTGAACACTTGAATTGTATATAAACAGAAATATTAAACTCCATCAAAATCTATCACTTTGCTCTTCTAAGGCGCTCTGTAGCTTAAAAGTCAAACTTTATACCCGTTGTGTCTTATTTACGGATACTTCACCCATATAGAACAGGTGTACCCAGCGCAGAGACTAAATCACTCACTAAATCACGAAATTAGAGTTAATATTAACACAATTATAGAAATAAATCATATATTTTATCTTAGACAAACGAGAGGTATTATATATTTTTTAAACTCACTTTGTTATATAATCCTTAATTGTTTCTCTAAAAAATATTAAGTGCCCAAGTTTACGGTAATGTCGATAGTTTTATTTCGATTTTTATCTCGTAATTCTCTCATCTTTCTGTTATTGTGTAAGAATTGTTTATTGTAGAAGTGTCAATAAATCATCATATCATATTGATATATCTGAGGTACTACTAACTCTTGTCCGCTAAATGTTGTTGTTATTGTTGTTGTTGTGGTCGTTGTTGTTGTCGTTGAAAGTATTATTATTATTATTAGTATTATTATTATTATTATTTTACGACCTTATGTACTAGCACGTATGCCATCAGAGACGAAGATTCTCTAAGCACTTACAATTATATTTTGTTTTATGCCACACACAATGTTTCCATAAATAATATTTACAACCTTAATAAATCAATAAAGTTTTGGGGAAAATGTTTAAAATTCCTTTCATCAGGTGTGTCTCTAAGATGAATCCTTTTAAGCATTCCCCTATAAACAGAGGTTTATTAAAAGTAAACATGTTTTATCCTTATTAGTCGACAACATTTAAATGAACTACTACTCCTACGATTAAACAATACAGGTAACTCGATTATTTGATTAAAATACCAGAAGAAGATCAAACGATAAAATAGGTACATATACCAGGAAAGGTAGAATAACATTATTTGATTTAGATATATTTAATCCAGATATTAAAAATGATCTCTTCTACCGTACACGAGACATGGTTTTATATTATCATGCTGATGGGTAACAAACACAGGTAATATTATATATGA
Source organism: Paralvinella palmiformis (assembly GCA_025642065.1). Classification (NCBI taxonomy): domain Eukaryota; kingdom Metazoa; phylum Annelida; class Polychaeta; order Terebellida; family Alvinellidae; genus Paralvinella; species Paralvinella palmiformis. The sequence continues at coordinate 179,149 of JAODUP010000585.1, read as the reverse complement.
ACTATTATTGAGCAAACAAATATGTGAAACAAATTTAGCAAATTTTGTCCCCATTTTTTATTTGTCAAGAAGGGGGGAGGTTTTGTCCTGGATTCAATTTTGCGTAGTGATAAAATATTAGAAACAGGAAAATGTATTTAAGGAAACTAGATATGGACATATATCACATAATGATTGAAAATTGAGATAAGGTGAAGGTAAAGGTTAACCTTTTTTATAGTTATATATGTTTTTAAATGCAATTATGCAAATATATTAATGTATTACATCTATGTTATCAACTTCGTTAAGCGCCTTAGAGTAATCTTCTTACACATTATATATAGGATGTAATAGAAATTTTGTACATTAAATTTTAAATATTAATGTCGGATGACAGGAGAACTTTATTGGAATGACTGGCGGCTTATTTTGATGTAGACCAGGTGTCAGGTTTGGTTTTGTTGTTCGGGGAGAATCCCCAGGCTGTCGCTTAATCAGCACAGCCTCTATGTTGGAGTGGTTGAGAAACCTCCTCCCCCACCACTCACAGGGGAGCAGTACGGAAAGATGGAGCCGAAATACCCTGAGGGTGGTCACTGCCAGAGTGTTTTACGTCCTCATGGGGTTTTTAACGTCCCCCTTTATTTTAAATAATTCAGTGGAGACGGCAGCGCCATTTAACGTGGTCAGCCACCCACGATGTAGTGAGCCGAGAAATTAATCCCTGGAAAAGTTTCGACCTCTTGCGGGGTTCGAACCTGCGACCGTTGGCACCAAGTGCCGACTGCTTAACCACTAGGCCACCGGAGCTCACTGGGTGTCAGGTGAATGTAGCTGTGATTATATATCCGAGAAGTACCCCCCCCCCCCAGCGCAAGTCAAACTTCCGACGCTCTTTCGAGTCTTTGTGTAGATTTTATAGATCAACTTAACCGTAGAACCACCAAAAAATGGCATCGTTTTTATTCCAAGCGACAGCCATTTCAAGTTTGTATATAATCTTATCGTGTAACTGTACAACGGAATGAAACTTTCTTTCTTACCGGGAACTTATATCATATAGTAGATATGTGTGATACATAAATAGAATTATATAATAGGATATTCTTTGAAAACACTCTTCGTCTATAAATTGTGCGAATCAGTCAACTCTGGAACATCGTTGGACGGCTGTATGTATAATTTTGGCGAAATGTAACGTGCTTTTAATTAAATTGCTAAGCAAAAATGATGGAATTAATTAATAAAACTCCCATTTTGTACAACGTGTCCGCTATTATCTCCTTTGTACTTTCTCCTTTAATTGCATAGTATATAATTTAATAAATATGTTAATCAAGATATTTACGCGAATAAATGGTAACCAGGCATAATCCCGTCCACGTAAACAAAACACAATTAACACAGAACAAAACCCCACGCGTTTGACAACACACATGAATAAATCTCACTTCACTTATATTAAACTTTAAAAATAAGAGATATAATTGATATGTTTTGTTTTATTAGCAGGTGGTATCATGTATTTAACAGTATCACGGATATTATAAATATATCAATAGTAGGCCTACAGTCTCTACTTCCATCTCGAACAGTGTCCAATATCCCTCGGTGTATCTGGAACCGACTCGGTGCCATCAAGAGAGTCAGTACCCGGAACCTATAACCTTTTCTGGAGCTTAAGTATTTTGCGGTTCTACACGTTTGGTTGATCGTTCATCATGCTCACCGATGTAGCAGATGTTCGACATCGGTTCCATACATGATCAGCAATAATAGATAATCATATCCTTGAAGTGTATCATCAATCGCTTCATAAGCAATCAACAGAACTCAAATTTCAATTGAAATCATTCCCTTGTATTGCCCGTAGAAATATAATTCCAACTAGGTTGATAAAATAGGTTATTAAATTTCTCTAAATTAATTCCACTATTTTTAAACAAAAAGGTTTTTCATTTTTCCCAGTATTTTGATTAATGTTTTTGTTCAAAATGGATTTTTGTCATATGGGATTTAGCTCGAGTACGGTTTTACCCCAGATTTCGAGATAGGCGGACATAGAGATTTAAGAGCAAAGAGAATAGTATGGCTATCAAAACTTCCACCAATTAATCGGCAGTTCTATCATCCGGACTTCGTATTGTTGTGACACATTTATCACGATCATTTGACACACTTAACATTATACAATCGGTTTTAGCATTTATTTAATTAATGGGAAATCTGATTAATGACGTCATTATTCAGAATAAATAGGTTACCACCATCCGTACCCCCCCCCCCACGCGCCACCATCAAAGCGGATCGTTGTTAATAATGCACATACGCATGCACGCATACACGCACGCACGTGTCGTAATTTCCCCTGCAGCCCTCTTATTTAAACCGACCTCACGTTACTGGGCCTAAAGCAAAACGCTAAACATCAATATCTTCCACAAGCCGACAAACTCCTGGCAACAAAAACATCTTCGTCGTCGGCGTTAAGCAACCAATTAAAGCAACAGATATCACAGAGATATCGCTAAGTAGTGGACACACGATCGACAATAGCTCATCCTTAACCTACACAATACCCGCATCAGACAATATTTTTTTTATAATACACACTCCCTATACAAGAGAGAACAATGGATAGAAACACCGTTTGGACAATCTCTGCCCGAAACAATCAGCGAACAACCGTCGAAGGGATCTTTTTAGTAAATAATTCCCAAGAAAGATTTCGTTGGAGCACACCTGGCTTTGTTTAGAGAAGGATTCCTCTTACTTCATCCGCTTTTAGCTTCCAGGTTAACAAAGTTTGGTTCGTAATGCATTTGAAATCTATATCGCCTTTTTCGCATAAATTTACTTTTAAATTTAAATTGATTGCAAAAAATTATTATTAACATAATTGTCTATTTATACATAGCCCGATGTGTACAGGTGTTATATGGATAAGACAAAGGCTATTATCAACATTTTCCTACTAATAATGACTAATTTAAGCGTCTCATATATAAGTTTCTCTCAATGTATATATATATATATATATATATATATATATATATATATATATATATATATATATATATATATATATATATATATATATATACATGGCTTACTGAGCCACCCCAACCAACAAAATACACCTGAACAAAAATATTACTAGACATAAAATAAAACCAAAAATAATTAAGAATTTGTAATCAGCTTAATGTCTTTGTCTTGCTACATATGTAATAGCACTATATAATCAGATAGATAGATACGGAGTGAGTGAGTGAGTGAGTGAGTGAGTGAGTGAGTGAGTGAGTGAGTGAGTGAGTGGTAGAGTGAGTGAGTGAGTGAGTGAGTGAGTGAGTGAGTGAGTGAGTGAGTGAGTGAGTGAGTGAGTGAGTGAGTGAGTGAGTGAGTGAGTGAGTGAGTGAGTGAGTGAGTGAGTGAGTGAGTGAGTGAGTGAGTGAGGAGTGGGTGGAGTGAGTGAGTGAGTGAGTGAGTGAGTGGTGAGTAGGATGAGTGAGTGAGTGAGTGAGTGAGTGAGTGGTGAGTGAGTGAGTGAGTGAGTGAGTGAGTGAGTGAGTGAGTGAGTGAGTGAGTGAGTGAGTGAGTGAGTGAGTGAGTGAGTGAGTGAGTGAGTGAGTGAGTGAGTGAGTGAGTGAGTGAGTGAGTGAGTGAGTGAGTGAGTGAGTGAGTGAGTGAGTGAGTGAGTGAGTGAGTGAGTGAGTGAGTGAGTGAGTGAGTGAGTGAGTGAGTGAGTGAGTGAGTGAGTGAGTGAGTGAGTGAGTGAGTGAGCCATTTATTCAGTAAGCGTTCTAATTTACTTAAAATACACCTTATTTCAGCAGACATTACACGACCTGACAGAAGGTGTTTAAAGTGCCAGTAATATATCAGTAACTCTGACAGATAAAGTGATCTCTACACAACAGAAGACGAGCCCGTCTTCCGTAATGAAGACAGATGGACAACTCTACTCGTATCACATCAGCGAGTATCCCCGCCTGTTTATCTTCAGACGGCAGTATACGGGGGGGGGGGTTTCATCTTCTGTCAACACGGATTGTCATCAGTAACAACCAAGATATTTCTACTTCTCTACACATATATGGCTATTCACGATAAATAATAACCTATTGGTAAGTCGCTATTTAAAGAATTTAGCAACGAATGGCTAATGCGCTTTTTATTCGTCGTTTCTGTAGTTATAAACTGTTATAACATACGATAGAAAACGTGTTGGGCGTAGGACAGTAGAGAGAATCTCGTCTTTTATATCAATAAAACGTATATTATTATTAAGTGAATGACAAAAGCGGTAAGTTATGTAGCATTTGATGTAAAGACTTGATCAAAATATTACAAAACTTTTACGTAGATGTCTAAAAAGAAATCTCTTTTCGGAGTATCGTATAATAATTTCACTTGTGAAGACCAAATAGAATTCCTAGTGTAGCTCCTAGAACGACTCATAGCTCAATAGAACGACTCAAAAACTGCAACTCCAATGTTTATAATTTCATATTTAATTACCAGCTTATTTTATATATATATATATATATATATATATATATATATATATATTATATATATATATGGTGTGTTTAGACACAGTGTCGGAAGGCTTGGTTCAGAGGTGTTATTGAAGAGGCCGATTTATGTTTTGAAAACGCAAAATACGCAAGAAAAGGGTCAATACATTGGTAATACCACAAACAATCCTGTCGTGTCCTTCGAAAATCACGCAGTCTAGTCTGGTTTAGGCATAGATGTTGAAAGGCTAGACCACTCGTTATGACGTCATATTTAGGTCAGAATTTAAAATTTGATAATTAATAAGTCTTATTACCCGTGAATAATTTATGTTAGATAATAAACGCTTGTTGAGGAATAAATATTAAATTAGCCGAAATGTAGCCGATATATATATATATATATATATATATGTGTGTGTGTGTGTGTGTGTGTGTATGTGTGTGTGTGTGTGTGTGTGTGTGTGTGTGTGTGTGTGTGTGTGTGTGTGTGTCAAGTTTCTATACTATTGTCTAGATAAAATTATCAATATGATTTGGATTGATAAGAATGAAAGCTACAAGAAATCAGTCTTGTCTGCTGACATTTTCTTATTATAGCGTAAAAAGGCTCGGCGCTCATATACGCTGGTGTTGGTAGAGTGCTGCCACCTGTTGTCCAGAAATGTGTTAACGCAGCAAATAAAATTATAAACCAATAAAAACACACAAAGATGAATAAAACAATGCACTGGAAACAACTTGTTTCTTAAGAGAAAATACTCTTAAAAAATAATTAGTTTTAATGGCAGCTGTTTATTTTGTCACAGAAGGAGAATCAACCTCCAATTTGGAATGCATTTTGGTGGCGTTCTAAAATACAACCTTGACCACAGTGAGCTCCGGTGGCCTAGCGGTTAAGCACCCGGCACTCGGTGCCAATGGTCGCAGGTTCGAACCCCGTAAGAGGTCGAAACTTTTCCAGGGATTAATTTCTCGGCTCACTATATCGTGGGTGGCTGACCGCCTTAGATGGCGCTGCCGTCTCCACTGAATTATTTAAAATAAAGGGGGACGTTAAAAACCCCATGAGGACGTAAAACACTCTGGCAGTGACCACCCTCATGGTATTTCGGCTCCATCTTTCCGTACTGCTCCCCTGTGAGTGGTGGGGGAGGAGGTTTCTCAATCACTCCAACATAGAGCCTGTGCTGATTAAGCGACAGCCTGGGGATTCTCCCCGAACAACAAAACCAAACCAACCAACCTTGACCTCCTATCTCTGTTACGGGGAAGTGCTGATAAGGAACACGTAGGGGTCTTTCCTAATATTACATAAATAGGTTTTCCAATTCTATATAAACATTAACGAGTAGGATACTGTACCAACCAACGTCATTAACCTCCTGGAAGGATAGCGTTCTGGATCTGGCCTCGTGCACTAAAATGTGACACGTACGAACGATGGCTTCCGTATCCCGTTCGTCATGCCGCCATATGTCACGTGACGATGATTTATTGGAGATCTAAGATGTGAACACGAGCGTGTGATATCGAATTAAGACAAATTGGCCAAAGTAATTACTTTGAATACCAATTGGGATCGCGAAGGGACTTTCACCTAGCCGGACGCAGCAGGATTGTTTGCGGTTACTAATTGTGTTCCGGTTAACTGGCACGTAAACATTACGGGGCACCCTCCTCCCGACTGTAGGTATTATTATCTGATTGGTTAAAGTGTTATCAGTTAATGGTGTGTGTCTACCCCGCTGTGTCAGGCTTGATTGTGTCAACAGCCAGCAGTGGGTGGGGGGGGGGGGCATCGGGAAGGAGACACGATGGAATAATGGCAGGACACCTGAGTAGATGAGTAGTCGTATTTTTATTACCTAGAGGTATTTAAGGACGGTAATCTTCAACCTGCCATAACTTGCCAGATGGTTTATGGCCGAAGACGGAGAGTCTATCATCGCTTTGCAGCCTGAATCATCATCATCATCATCATCATCATCATATCTATATGATTAATATTTAAATATGGAAGGGATTTAATTGCCCGTTTCTTTTATGTGTCACATCACTTCTGATCAATAAACATCGATCTAATTCACTAAATATTATTTTCATAACAAAGAAAAAGAAATAGGGAGATAGAGCTCATGTTTAAAAACTAAATAGTTTGCTTTGCATATAAAAGTTATCAATATATATATATATATATATATATATATATATATATATATATATATTAATATTCACATTTAACTCTTTAGGATTTCTTCTGTAGCAATTTAATTAAATGCACATTAACGTTATTATAGTTTTTTATACTCACTCACTCACTCACACACTCACTCATACAATTAACTTACCATATTTATAATATCAAACAATAAATTGTCTTTTCCTAGTACCAGTCGTACACTGTCACGTATTGTCGTATATCAGCGGTACGACCAAGTACATATAACATACAGAGCGTAAGTCTAGAGCTAGTTATAGAGTGACGTATTGATATTCTAGTTTATCAATTGGCCGTGAGGGATGTGTCTTAAAACAGGAACATATCAACGGCTGCGTGTATCATAACGTGTACAGAAACTGAAAATATCTAATTAACTATAGAATAAGTTGTGACAGAAGACTAAAGTAAACAATACAGAATAGGTCACGTCACAAACTGCTTCATTCAGTCAGTGAATCAGTCAGTCAGGCGGTCAGTCAGTCAGTCAGTCAGGTCAAGTCAAGTCAGACAATCAGTCAAACAAATACAGAGTAGGCAAAAGAACTTATGCTGATGAACGGGGGCGATTTTAATATGATGTGGTGGCACTGAAATATGGTGTATGTGTGTGCGTGCGTGTGTGTGTGTGTATGTGTTGATCGAGTGAGTTTAATTGGAGTGGGAACAATGGCCATCTCACCTTAACCCCTTTAACCCCCGCCCGCCTGGGTGGATATAGCCTGTTGATTGGCTAACACCGTGGTGGGGCTTGATCCAGCTGGAACTAGCCTTGACCACATAGCTATTTGACCGTCAGGGGCAACACACCACAGACACCATGTTTAATCCCCAATCCTCCCAAGCCTTAATTAGGTATTGTTGCCGTAATAATAATAATTATATGTAACCTATTTTTCTTTGTTATACCGGTGTAACAGTTAATTACAAACCCCTGGAAATCGCACACCCCAGGGTTTGTAATTTCCTAGGAAATGACAACCCCCCCCCCCCTCTCTTGGGAATCGCACTCGCCCAATGAGAACATGGTTAATAATCCAGTTTGAAAGAAAGGCTTATGGTGAGATGCAATTAAAAATACCATCACTACTTGTATATGTAGTAGATTATGAGGGGGTTGTATTTCCAGGGGGGGGGGGGGGATTTTTAAGGGAAATCACGATTGAGTGTTCGTGATTTACCGGGTGTGTGATTTCCTACTACACCTGTACACTTAAATTTGACTGTAATATGTTTCTTTCTATTCAGATATTATGTGCATGTGCCTAACACTACGTATTAAATCTCAGTTGGCAATAAACGTATTACCTGAATATTTCATGTAATATACATATTAACAAGATTAACTGTAACATATATGACTCTCATTTTTTATATCAATGGGGCGAAATTATGGATACGGTTAGTGTATAATGGGGCATGGATAATCATCACGTAAACATGATACTGATTATCTTTCTATTAAATATGGATTATGTAATATTACATATTGTGTTTAATAAAGCTCCATATATATTGTCCATTCAATGGAAGCATACACTGATGTTCACTGTTTGAGTGTAAATTAATATATTGATCGGTAGTGCTGCACTCTAACAAGCAGGATCACACATTTACTTGGCCTTTGTTAATAGGGCAGCGTCACATATACATCACTCTGTACTACAATTGTTATCACAGGAAATTGGCACATAACAAGTCTGTACTGAAAAGCCATCAAAGTGTGATATGAGACAATTAGCTGCAAATTAGTATTATTTAAAGAGTTAAAAAAAATTTAAACTTATTATATTACGAAATTGTTTATTTCTTAATATATATATATATATATATATATATATATATATATATATATATATATATATATATATATATATATATGATGCATGCATGCGTGCGTGCGTGCATGCGTGCGTGCATGCGTGCGTGCATGCGTGCGTGCGTGCGTGCGCTTAGAAGAACTTACGCCTCAAAATAATCATGAGCGATGAGTAAATAATGTTCTTTCTTCATATTTATGTTTCTAAGCAAATGAGGATTTGAATGACGTTAACTTCCGAAATCCCGTAATCCATGAGGATCGGTTAATTGTGGACTGGAGCAATTCGTTATACGGCGTGAAAAAAAAGCTTAAATATATTAAATGGAGTTTGATTTACATTCTAAACGAAACTTTTATCTCGTTAGTCGTCTAAATAACTCATTCATAAGTATCAGATTACAACGACATAAAGTTTTCTTACCCCAATATCGGGCGCCTCCGTGGTCTAGTCGGTAGCGTGTTGGCCCACAGATCACTACCACCCGTGTTCGAATCTCGGCGTGGGCATATCTGAAGGTTGTTTCATCTTTGACTTCGCTTCATTACCTTTGGAGGTCGCTCGGCCCGTTTAGCCTAAATGTGCACAAAAGTGGCCATCAATCATCATCATCCTACCACAATGTCTACGCGCTAGTTGTTGTCTATTCACAGTGTTGATGATTCTTAACATATTAATCAATTTTTTGAAAAACAATTAGCCTCTCTATACTGAAAAAAGAAAACCCATTTTATTATGTGCTTTTATTTCTTTATAGAATATGGACTTACCAATACACACGTAGATCTATATTGAGAAACAATAGAAACGATTTTATGAAGCAGAGAGAGACAACGGGAAAGTATTGGCTGGCTGGCTGGCTGGCTGGCTGGCTGGCTGGCTGGCTGGCTGGCTGGCTGGTTTGGTACAACGATTATAAGAAGTTTACTCCGTCCAGTTATCATTCAGCCTTTTCACCAGAGTAAACATTGTGAAGTAGGCGTAAAACATCCTTTTTATCATAAATATCACACTAACAGCTGTCAGCAATTATCACCGAACTGGCTTTATTCCGATTCAGTGATATTACATCAGAGTTGTGACCAATTAACAGATCAAGTGTATTAACTATTATGTGAAATGATCAGGTTTGGTTGGCTGTTATCTTAAAACGTATGCATACATGGTACGCTCACCCCCCCCACACACACCACACGCACACCACACACACCCACACACACACACACACACACACACACCACACACACACATACACACACACACACATGCACTTGATAAAGGTTGAAATTTCTTTTTAACCGGAACTATATTTATATATAGTCGTGCTATTTGGGCTGAGTGAAAATAATTACTATATTTCTGCTATTGTCGGATATAGTAAGATTATTATCATAATATATGTTATATGTACTAATATATATGCTTTATTTCCAATTATAGCTGCATTATATATGTACTAATATATTAAAAAAATTATATTTAGTTAGTAGTCGTTTGGTGATAATTCTGTAAGAATAATAAACATCACGAAAACCTGAGCCCACGCTTTTTTTATATGTAACATAAAACATACACATACACGCACGCACGCACGCACGCACGCACGCACGCACGCACGCACGCACACACGCACGCACGCACGCACGTACGCACGCATATATATTATACTTCATTATTTTATGCCTAATTTGGTACTAATAAAGGTCATATACTATTAGTCGTAGCGTGACTAATTAGTTTTAATAAATATTTACTTCGGGAAGAAATCCAGGTAAAATATAAAGACAACTCTATGACTGACAGATATTGATCTGTGTCTTTGGTCAACAGTAAACTTCTCTATTTGGTGTTAAAAGCCTCAGTTCTGAAGGAAGGATAACAAGGACAAGAAATGACATTATTCGCAACACGTCCCTGATGATATCCCGTTCGTTATACGGACGGTAAGACAAGAAGACTCTTGTGTAGACTATTGTTTTTAGTTTCCGGTGTCATTACCTTGTTAATATTGACAGGTCTGTGACAGTGACAGTTACTTGACGTATGTCAACACGTTTTGTCTTCTGTAAGACTGTCAGGTGTCAGCTGATTGTGTGTGTGTGTCCGAGTGGCACCTCAGTGATTATCGAGCAGGAAATAGGGCGTAAGACGATCACTTGTTTGTGTCTTGTCCGTCCGTCCGTCCGTCCGTCCGCTGTCTGTCCGTCCGTCCGTCCGTCCGCTGTCCGTCCGTCCGTCCGTCTATATAGTTCTGTATGTCTTTATTTCTCTGGAACATTCGCTATCTTATAACCTAATAACCAACAAGTTTAAATCTTTTTTTAAACACACCTGGGGTCAAGGTTACATTCACCGATAAATAATGTTTATTGTTTAAATCTCTTGTTAGGTTTTTACAGATACATTATTTGAGGTATCATTGTACAACTATCTTAAATGGCTCTTGAAAGAGCACTTTATTAAATACATATTACTATTGTTATTATTATTATTATTATTATTATTATTATTAGTAGTAGTAATATTATTATTATTAGTATTATTATTATTATTATTAGTAGTAGTAGTAGTAGTAGTTTATTATTATTATTATTATTATTATTAGTAGTAGTAGTAGTAGTAGTAGTAATAGTAGTAGTAATAGTAGTAATAGTAGTAGTAATATTATTATTATTAGTAGTAGTAGTAGTAATAGTATTATTGTTATTATTATTATTATTATTATTATTATTAGTAGTAGTAGTAGTAGTAGTAGTAGTAGTAGTATCACCAACCTCAATGTTCCATTATTATATGTTTTATTATTGTACTTTCCTTTTGGGGGCCCAATAAATAAATAAATAAATTATTATTATTAACAACAACAACAACAACAATACTCATAAGAAACTGTTTTTACATTAATAACCAATTATTATATTGAGGTAAGGCGATCTCTGGTTAATTAGCAGTAACCTCAAACCTGAAGCTAATCCAACCAACTCCCAACAGACAAAGCCATTGTTTCCTGATAGTATCTAGCTTTCATAGAAACAACCTGTTCGGGATATTAAGTTATTCGTCCACACGGCAGTCGACCGTTGTGCCACCTGTCGGCCGCCAAATGTACCCATTACAGCCTGGAACATTTCCTAATTTCCTCGAAATAATTTTATCAATCACAAACCGCGTCATCGATGACGACATCCAGTTAACAGCCTTCCCCCCCCCCCGAAAAAAAAAGAACAATGCATAATCACGCGCATCCACTTAGTTGCTGAGCCTGGCCAGAGATTAGTGATCTTATGGGGGGGGGGAGGGTGGCCGTGTGATTGTGACATAGTTTATGAGCGGTTAATGTTCGTGAGAAATGTGACGTGATATAACTGTGTTGACGTTTTGATTGGACTTCACGGAGCTGGAGATCAGTATGTTATAATCGGGTAGTCGCTGCTCGTGGACGTAAAACATTCCGAGTTTGATTGAACTGAGACGGATTAGAATTACAGAAATTGTGGTGAGGGTAGAGAATACTAAATATAGCATCAACATATGGTTGATTATGGCGTTATTATAATATGACGAGGGTTTTTTTTTATAGAAAAAGTAGTATTACAGAATTATTATTATTATTAGTAGTAGTAGTAGTAGTAGAAGTAGTAGTAGTAGTAATTGCTGTTGTTGTTCGTGGTGGTGTTGTTATTGCTCTTGTTGTTGCAATAGTAGCAACAACAAGAGCAGTAACGGCTGAAATATTGATACAAATTACTTTCTAATCTAATTATCATCTATGATCGGTTTATACCGGATTATTTCCTTAATTCTCATAATAAACATCAATCTCAGTATAGGATACACTATTAACAATAAAGGCTTACACAATAACAGATCTATCGATTAGGAAATGTAACAATACAGTAATAGGCAGTATGTATAATATCATACTGTTTAGAAGAGAATATTTTAAGACCTCTGGTTGATATAAACATTGTGTTTTATATTTTAAACACTCCCTCGCTTGTTCTTTGTGTCATACAGTATTACGTCTAGACTATGATTTTTCCAAATTCTCTTCGTCTAGAAGTAAACTTATTCTGAAATAATAGAAAATTAGTTCAATTATAAGTAAATAAATAAATTAATTAATGGCAACGTGTAATTAAAGGATCCAACACCGTGAATTTATTGATCAATTTAAGGTAATTCTATAATTAGTGAATATAATATATTAAAAATTATATATATATATATATATATATATATATATATATATATATATATATATATATATATCAGGTGACTTATGAGAGGGATACTGATGGTTTGTGTTTGCAAACGCAGGCATTAATTTTTCAAAGTCCACTCTCTGACACCAATAGCATACATTAGACATGGGACGAATATGGAAGCATAGTGAGCTCCGGTGGCCTAGCTGTCAAGCGCCCGGCTCTTGGTGACAACGGTCACAGGTTCGAACTCCGCAAGAGGTCGAAACTTTTCCAGAGATTAATTAAACGCTGCCGTCTTCACTGAATTATTTAAAATAAAGGGGACGTTAAAAACCCTGAGGACGTAAAACACTCTGGCAGTGACCACCCTCAGGTACTTCGGCTCCATCTTTCCGTACTGCTCCCCTGTGAGTGGTGGGAGAGAGAGGGGGGGGGGGTTTCAACCACCCCAACATAGAGACTGTGCCGAATAAGACAGCCTGTGGATTCTCCCCGAACAACAAAACAAAACAACGTGGAAGCATATATAGACATATTGTTCTATAGATAAAATCATTCCCGTATTATCTCATGAAAATAATTATATACAGTCAGACTAAATGACTTTTACATACCAAAATGGTAATAACAGGTAAACTTATTATCACATAATAATAATAATAATAATAATAATAACATGTGACATTTATATAGTGCCCTTTTCAGATAGATAGCTGCTCTAAGGCGCTTTACAATATTATTATCCCTGACTCAGACCGGGTGCCACCCAGCACACATCTCAACTCACAAGGGAGCATACAACGCATGCTGCCATTAAAGGCGCAAAGCGTTACTCAAACACATAGCCATCGCGTCCTGTCTGGTACTCATTTTGTTTATGGGTGAGTGAACCAGTCGCGACATGACGGCATCGCAGCCCACGGAGCCTCGAAACCCGCCCCCCCCCCCCCCCCGCATCGACGGTTCGGCTTCGAGTCCTAAGCTCTATCTAACTGCGCCATCAATAAATAAAAACTGATATTTCGTCAGAAGTGATAACAAAAAACAGGTTCACCAAGAAGAAGAATATAGAACAGTGGTGTTAAAATGTTATTTAGCTATTGACTCAACTACTTCAGTATACAGGAGAATAAATGATAATATTTGTTCATATCAGATAGAAACAGCAAGATATTATGAAACCATCACAGCGACTTGATGACCCTTGTCTCTCAAGCGCAATCACGAACCAGTTAGATATACAATGTAAAAACACACACACACACACATTTAGTTGTGAATCATTGGTCCACGAAACTGTGACATGTATAGTCATCGTTTAATGTTCAGTCAAATTGGTTTCTCCGCCGATTCTAAGAATTAATCGTTTCTGTGTGTTAATGTTGTGTTATTATTGTGTTATTTCGGTTATTTCCGCCTTTGACGAGGTTGTGCACAAAACTTCGACTAGAAATAAACACCTTTTTAAAAATAAATATTAGAATTAGACACAATGTGTCAATATTCTAAAAACATAAAGTAGTCATTAGTTTTAATTATGAAATTCAACTGGTATTATGTCGCCTTTAGATTAATGATAGTTTTCTCCTGGTGGGATAATTGGTCGTTGTGTGTGAGTGAGTGTGTGTGCGTGTGTGCGCGCGCGCGGGCGTGTGTGTGCACGTGCGCGTTTACCTGTGTGTCTGTGTGCGTACGGCTAGGGCGTGTGGAATAAGGCACCGGCATGCATGGATAATCTCGAAACGTGAATTCAAACGCTGGACGATTCTTCAGGGGTACTGATCCAGAGTGGCGCCTTTCTATGATGAGACACGTGTAATGTCTCACCAGTCCTTAAGCCGCCATGTAACAAAACTCGAAAAAAAAAGAAACTTTGTTACCTCAATTTCCATTGTCTTCAAAGCAGCCACGATACACTCTTAAACAATCACCTCTCATGTATATGATATATCCATTGTTAAGATAATATTTAAGGATAGATATCACAATGACGAAACTTTAAAACAGTATTGACCGCACTAATTAAGACAATTAGGATTATACTCGTTAAATAACCAACCCAAGAAAGGATTAGATAAGCATTTTTTCGCTTCAAAGTTTACAAAGTACGTCAAAGGGTAATAGCTTAGGCAAGAATATTGTCATTGATGAGACTACTAAAGCTAGAATTCTAAGCGATAAGTCGACGGTAGAACACTTGGAATGAAACACGTTGACAAAAATACGTTGTTACTCTTCACGAAAACCGATCCAGATAGCCATCGCTTGCCTCCGTTGGTCAGAATCGTAACAATGGCGGACTGAAACACCGAGAAAATATATTGATATAACGGCAAAGGTGAAGATTATGAAATGGCGTTTGATTTTCCTTTCTGATAATGAAAGGATGTTAAGACAGACATGCGACTAACAGATGGAAAGATAACCCTCTAGAAATGGAATGCAGATGGAATATGGAGAAATGTGTCTGTGTGTGTGTATATATATATATATATATATATATATATATATATATATATATATATATATATATATATATATATATATATATATATATATATATATATATATATATATATATGCGTGTGCGGGTGTGCGTATGTGCTTGTGTGCCTGTGCATGCGTGTGCGTATGTATGCGTGCGTGTGTGTGTGTTTATGTCTGCGTATGTGCGTCAGTGGAAGCACGAGTAGCATCGTATACCAATCAAACAGCATAAGGTGTACACAGTATCAGTAACCCAATGACCCATGCCTATATTTACACCTGTCAGGTCATAAACATCCTGTTCCAATAGAATGTGATTCTGATGACATCTAGCGAGCGACGACACGGCTTAACACACTATAGACCATATCTAACCTCAGTCTACTGGACTATGTGTGTTAATGATCAGTGTTATAGACATTGAGATCTTAGTCGAGACAAACACTTCTCAATACAACAATGGCCATTGACAATCTCCATACAGAATACACTTCCTATTAGTTTACCTGTAGTCAATAGCACCTGTCCGTCTGTTTGTCTGTCGCAGGTGAGTTGCTGAGTAACATTTTGTCAAACTCCGAGGCCTGTGTTCGTTAACTTTTCCATACAATCCGTGAGCATTCCCACGAAAATCATGAACCTTTTTTTTAGTTTTAGCAGAAATCTTGTATATATACGTTCTCTGACTTTAGGTTACACTCTCAACGAGCCACAACTTGATTTGATTTAATATCAGATTGAAGTTTAGTATTTTTCAGATAATAATCATGGTTGTATGGTTATGATAAACTTCGTTTGTTATTTTCAACTTAGAATTTATTAAATAAAATCATACAATCGTTAATTATTATTAGAACAAGGGACTTTGAATTGTATTAGAATGATATATTATACACTATTTGACGAAACAAACATATGTAATGGAAGAATATATACTTAGTCAGTGATACCATCAAAGAAATGTGTAGACACCAGCAATAAAATAATTTATTGATTGTTTGATTGATTAATTGATTGATTGAGTGAGTGAGTAATTGAATGTGTTAGTAAGAAACTAAACGAGCGATTGATTGATTGATTGATTGATTGATTGATTGATTGATTGATTGAGTGAGTGAGTGAGTGAGTGAGTGAGTGAGTGAGTGAGTGAGTGAGTGAGTGAGTGAGTGAGTGAGTGAGTGAGTGAGTGATTGGTGAGTGGTGGTGAGTGAGTGAGTGAGTGAGTGAGTGAGTGAGTGAGTGAGCGAGCGAGCGAGCGAGTGGTACGTAGTGCCAGTGATGAAAAGGTTTAAAAATTGCCTCCTTTCAACCCCTTAGATATGATAAGAAACTGTTCCATTGATAAATCCCGAGCCAACAGGATATCGAATAGAATAAGGTAATATAGATCCGGTTTAATCCTCATCCTATATAAAATTAAGTATTGTATTTGGCTTTAGAGCTTCATTTGTAGACAGTATCAGATACTTAGATCGAGCTGTGATGACGTCGTCAGTTAATACACAGAACTTCTAACTGAAAGGTCGCGGGTTCGAGGTTCCGGAGCTGCGATGTGTCATGTGACTGTCATGTGGCGATTGGTTCACTCAGACAGAAGTGAGAACCCGACAGGACGTGGTGGTTATGTATCTTAGTAATGCTATGCGGCTATGGCAGCAGCATGCCTCGTATGCTCCACAGGGAGTTGAGGTTTGTACTGGATAGAATCGGGTCTGAGTCAGGGATAATTATGCTATAAAAACACTCCAGAACAGCAGAGGTGAATGAGGTGTTCTGTAAATCAAACATCATCATCTTTAGTAAGGGTAGAATCTGACACCGAGGTCTCGTCTTTCTTATATATAGATACCATTCGTTGTCGGTATCTGAGATATGTCACACCTGTACGACACAGGTGACGCACGAAGACAAAGAACAATATAGCTCACAAGATACCTACCTGCATTGTGATCGGGTTAAGTAGCCACGACACAAAGACTCTCTGATACGGCGTTTCACAATCCGAACAAAGGACTTTGGGACACACGAAGACGTGTCACGCCACCTGTGGGCCATCCGAGCGATGAACGCTTTGTGCGATATGCTTGGACACCTGTATAGGAATTTCTGTACTCGTCGGCGGTTCTGGTTATCGAGGTGACAGAGTGCAAGGTGTGACTGTCATCATGTTACAGAACTGTGTCGTCTAGAATTGCGACGAAAGGTTATCAGAGATGTGGCTATTGTCTGAATTATCTGGCTCGTCTTTGTCTGTTTTGAGGGTAAAAAACAGGTGATTGAGTAGTAACAGGTACCGGAAAGGGGGGGGGGGGAGATAGGGCATAATGATGGGAAACTATCTTGGCTGTCAGCTTTGACGTCTGACGGACCCTAGGCTTAGTATGACAGCATTGTTCCGATGTCTGTGTCAGCGGACTGCAATACGCAATAATGGAGCTAGTAGCTATAAGTACACTTGGGAAAAAAGGTATTTCTAAAACACAATACGTAAATGGAACCGCAGATATCACTGCATGAACGTACTGTTTATTTTTGATCACAAACCTATAATGGCAGTTTTCGATTCACTCAAAGCCTTTTCAATAGCACCCGACGTTCGACGCTATACGTACGCTTGTTGACTAAAATGTGGCCTTGAATGGACCAAATACACCATATTTCCCAACCTTTTCAGGGAACCTCCTTCCAATGGCGAAGGGTCACCATACTGGGTTAGTATGACTACCACTACCCCGCGACCAGCTCTTCACTACCCCTCCCCGCATCCAAATCCCCCCCCCCCAACAACGCCGCGACAAATCGCGTCTTGGCGTTTTTAACGATCGTCCATTAGTGATGACGTCACGCTATGCCTGATCCGGTATACGTTATTCGCTATGGTGTTGCTTAATTGTTTCTAGATTTCTTATAGAGATGCTCTTTTTGACACACGAATACTCAGCAAGAAACGATTGTATAATTGTAAATGGGGAGGGGGGGGTTGTTGTGCGCATGGTTTAGCCAAAACAAGACAAAAAACCATTAACACCGTTCAACTGTGGTTCCCTTTTACGCCAAATAGATAGTTTCTAGATACACAAAAACATACGCTATATACGTCCCTACTTGTTTAACATTGTTAGCTCCTCCATCCGTTGACATTGAGAAAAAAGATCCCGACGACAAAGGAAGGAATACTCTTCGAAATTGGCGGAAACGTCAACAGAGACGCCATTCTTAATTACGGCTTTAACCGAATGTTGCTGGTACTTAGTCAGAACGATATAAACAAGCTTTAAGAATCGCCGTACCTTCGCAGAGGGCGCCACTGTAAGAACTCCATTAACATTACAAAAATAGCCAAACGTTTCAGCATTAGGGGACAGTACACCCTCAGAAAATAGTTTTTAAATGTGTAATGCTTAGAACGGTAACCAAAAATTCCAAAATTATAATCGCAAAATGCGCCCGATATCGTAGATATAGGGAAATAATCCAAATCACTGCAGGGCCGCCATTACGGCTGCACCGGAAGCCAGGTTCGAAGGCGGGAAGGACCAAATTGAAATGTGTGACGTTACACGGGCGCTCTCTAGACTGGCACGGATTATTGTTTCTCTTGAACGTTAATATCTCTGTCATTTTGAATCATCTTCCTCTTGTAAGGTTCCTTCTGGCTCAAATTGATATGGTTGTAACATTAACAAGATAATAGCGTTTAGTTCTGGAATAATTCTTTGATCACACTTGCTCTACAGACTTCAGGTCAACCGGATACGCTGAGGTGACGTCAGCATTCAGGAGCTTCCGGTCACTGTCTAGCTTCAAAATGGCGGCACCCACAGGCCATTAAAATTCGATTAATCAGCACTTGTGATATTTGTGAGTATAGCTGTATTAGTCCTGAAAATTTGAAATGAAGGTGGACTATCCCTTTAATAAGAGCATTAACATTAGTACAAAATTTAAGCGGCAAAACGGCGGGTCATATTCGGTGAACAATGGATGATGGCTGTGATGTAAAGTGATGTCTACTTGAATTGATGCTTATTTATTAGTCTTACTATTGGTAATGGGGTGGGTGGTGCCTATAAAATGGACTGTCTAATGGAGTGGTCACTATTACGACAATAAGCGGGATCACATATGGCTACAACCCTCCAGGTTGTTGGTTCGAATGCGGCTAATACCTATATTTGTGGGATGTTTCAACAAGGAAACGCCGCTCCGCCACATGTCACACGTGTGATCAATGCCGAGTATAAACAGGCCAACCATTCTGAAATGTAGAAATGTCCACTTTACATCCAAAAACTGCGTCGAGAATCCTTCAAAAACGGCTGGCTCTGGTTATGGGGTGACAAAAAAGGTGTATAACATTATACTGCCATCTGCCTCTTAACACACCCGACCAACATCTCAATATGCTAATAAGCATCTGCTGCTAACAGGCACACAACAAAAGGAAAGTAAATACAGAATATGTTGCTTTAATTACACTGATGTCTTCTGTTAAGTAATACGTTTAGCGGGAATCTCTGAACATTAAAAAAATGATCTGATGAATTTTTTAAACAGAACAATTTATTATTTATTAAAGAAGCATCTTACCTCGTAATTGTTATAATACCATCATCGTGATCTATTTCACGACGGCGACTGATTCTATATTGAAAGAAAACGTTATCATTTAACGCGAAGGATGAGTATTATTTTTCATCTTCCTTGTATCATATATAGATAAGAATTGACTCATTGGTAAAGTTAGCTCTACCTTAATTAATAAACAGGTATTTGACTAAGAGGCGGAGATTTGTAGTTTACGGATTTAATCATTTATCAGCATCACGAAGTAGGATAACTTTAAATTTCTGCGTCTGATAATTGATAACATCAAGATAAAGATGTTACTGTTTATAGATAGATGTTGTCAGTAGGAGCGGCGGCATTTTGAATGGTGACACGACATCTGATATAACAATATTGTTAATGTAGAGAAAAGGATGTTTGACTTTTGGAGGAGAAATGCAAACTTGAATAGCTTCATAATCAGTTTTTTTCTTCTCCGAGTTATGTCCTGGAGTATGTATGTTGTGTGTGTACGTGTGTGTATGTATGTGTGTGTGTGTATTTGTATGTATGTGTGTTTATGTGTGTGTGTGTTGTATATGTGTGATTTGTGTACACACACACACACACAACACAAACATACAAAATATATATATATATATATATATATATATATATATATATATATATATATAATTAATATAAATGTCTCACTCACTCACTCACTCACTCACTCACTCACTCACTCACTCACTCACTTCCTCACTCACTCACTCACTCACTCACTCACTCACTCACTCACTCACTCACTCACTCACTCACTCACTCACTCTCACTCACTCACTCACTCACGTGAAGCACTCACTCACTCACTCACTCACTCACGGAAGCACTCACTCACTCACTCACTCACTCACGGAAGCACTCACTCACTCACTCACTCACGGACACTCACTCACTCACTCACTCACGGAAGCACTCACTCACTCACTCACTCACTCACTCACGGAAGCACTCTCACTCACTCACGGAAGCACTCACTCACTCATTCACTCACGGAAGCACTCACTCACTCACCCACTCACTCACTCACTCACGGAAGCACTCACTCACGGAAGCACTTCTCACGTCACTCACTCACTCACACACTCACTCACTCACTCACTCACTCACTCACTCACTCACTACACCACCACCACTCACCACTCACCACCACACCACTCACCACCACCACACCACCACCACCACCACTCACTCACTCACTCAAACAAGCACTCATCCAAATAATCACCCAAACAATCACATAAACACTCACCCACTCACTGGTACGTACATACACACATACAGGTACGAGCCAGATTCGAACCCACAAGATAAATGTTTGCTGTGTAATAACGCTCTAACACCTGTGCTATCGCAGCCCCTCTTGATATATTTGGACTACTGACTTAATTAGCAAATATTTTAATGGACTACTTCGGGACATATTTACTTGTACTCTAAACGGAGCCCTTTAAATTATACTTTAAAGCCGGTGACAGATATTTTTTACTCCGTCTGAGAGTTAACACGAACCGTAACAGTCTTAACCATTTATGTATGCGTCATGCCAATTTTTTTTAAATTTTATTTTTTAATGAAATATTCCTGAAGAAGATTATCAGTAAACATATTCCACAAATTAGCTTCATATTTGTATTCATAGAAGCCAATTATTTATAAAACAGATTGAACTAAACCGATCAATATCGATTTAGATTTCTCTATTTACATTACAAAATATTGATATGACATCTTACATTTCATCAGTCATCAACATAAACGAGTAATCAGTCATCAACTTAAACAAGTGATCAGTCATCAACATTAAGAAGCCATCAGTCATCAACATAAACACGTCATCTGTCATCAACATAAACAATTCATTAGTCATCAACATAAAGAAGCCATCAGTCATCAACATTAAGAATTCATCAGTCAACAACATAAACAAACCATCTGTCGTCAACATGAACAAGTCAGCAGTCATCAACATAAACAAATGATCAGTCATCAACATAAACAAATGATCAGTCATCAACATAAACAAATCTTCAGTCATCAAAATAAACAAGTCAGCAGTCATCAACATAAACAAATGATCAGTCATCAACATAAGCAATCCATCAGTCATCAACACAAGCAAGTCATCAGTCATCAACATAAACAAGTCATCGGTCATCAACATAAACACACATTTAAACACGTGATTAATTAGCCTTAAACTAAAAACCAAAAGTGTTCTATTGTTGTTGGGTTCAGATTTTTTTTAATACTTTGCCGTATGTGGTTAACCACAAGATTTTTAGTTTGCTGTCAATTATGATTACATAATGATAAAAATCTCTTAACCATACGGTACGCTACAGGCAGCGACAAATGAGAGACACCTGGCGTGAAAAACATACACTAATACAAACAACCTTCTAGCCTCTGGTGTGACGTCAAACAGACACTAATTAACCTGGGTTTTATATTCTTTGTTTGGTGATACAAAGGAGAAACGAACATATTCCTAACCATATTATAATATATTCATATTTTACGATCAATATACGTTTATATGTTTTGCAGTAGATTCATTTAACTGTACAACAGTTTTCGTTGATTCAAGCGCGAAACATGGTTAACATATTACGTATTCAATCAGCTATATAGTCACGTTAGTGCCGTATTATCCATAAGATTGGCCAGTCAAGGGCCCCCTCGGGCACTAAGAGTCCGTCAATTTATTTATACACTCTGCACTCTACCCCAGTAGGTATACATGGATATATGTTTATCCATATCTCTCGACTCACTCTAGTACCAAATTTGGCTAGGAAAAAGGTGCTAAAGAGGCAAAGTTTCCTTCACCAAATAAGATTCTTCTTTAGCAAAAGCCAATTTGTTGTGTAAATAGTATTAAGAATTGTTTTTATCATTGTTAATCATATAACAACACCATAATGTAAGATGCGAGTTAGTTTGACAGCTGGTTTTGATATTCATCAATTTATAACAGTACATGACACTCTGTTGTATAGTACCGATAATATACAGATTTGTCACAGTAAAATTATGTAACGGAAACTACATATTAAAATCTTATAGATTATATGTCATTCTGCATTTAGAAATTTCACCAAATGTTTTGTTTTTTCGTTTTTCATTTTGGAACATATATTACATATACTGAGAGATGGCCGGTTTCATTAAAACCTGCAAACATGAACAAATCATAAACTATTTTACCATATAAAGACATTGACATAAAACTGATATAAGCCAATGAATGAATGAATCAGAGATCAGGTGTCAAATTATAAAAAGTGTCAAATTTAAAAAGGATAAAAATATTATATACATGTATAAAGAGGGTGAAAGTAGCTTATTGGTTTCTAACATATATTTTATTCGAGTTCTCAATGGGGACAGCCTTTGAATGGCTCCTGCTAGGAAGGGTTCTTTATTAAATATGTATTATTATTATTATTATTATTATTATTATTATTATTACTACTATTATTATTATCTCTTTCTCATATACAAATTTTCCAATCGTTTTTTCCTCGTCGTGTTGTTAACTCACCCAAGATCACGTGACTACATGGTAATGCCAGGTGACTAATTTCAAAGCCCATATGTTCAGATTTTTATCAGAAATATGTCCTCTGGAAATCGATTCCTCCGAATCAGTACTATATAACATCATATATTTTTAGTCCAATTTAACAGCTGTTTGTAGATTTCAATCTCATTTTTTTACTAAATTTTATGTTTTTTTTATTAATTTCTTTTGAAAGGCGTAACAACACGATATCGTTAAACGTTGATGAATATGCTGCATGGGATGTTACGCACGGTTGACGGATCAGCCCCATCGGGCAATGGTATTGCACTTTTGGTGGATCCCTCAACCGTGCAACGATCGGCCGACGGGTGCACGATCGAAGAATCCCTCAACCATGCACCGATTAGTGCACGGTTGCGTGATCCCTCGTTCGTGCTGCGCGGAACGTTGCCCAATGATCCTGTACAACTTGCTGACGACGATGATCCATCAACCGTTCGTGACAGCGATATTATCACGAAACTTTCTACTTGTTCAGAAGTACATGTTTACACTCGTCTAATGCCTACATATCGATACTTACCTTGGTAACTGGTTAGATTATTTTTCGACTTATTCAGAAAATGTCCCATTTTTATGTAGTATACTAAATTTCTTCGTCCAGTTGTTAATACAGTATCATCTAGAACGAGACAATATATTCGGTTGGTTAGATTAAGGATAACAATTAAATTTTCTTAATCAAAATTAAGATGTGTGTGTTACACTACTTGGATAAAATGGTTCGTTTACAGTTCAGTGAACGTTTGGGATTTTTCTCGAGTGATGATGATGATGATTATTGATGTTTTACGGCCACTTTTGTGCACAATGTAGGATAAATGGGCCGAGCGACCCCCGAAGGTAATGAAGCGAAGTCATAGATGAAACACCCTTCAGATATGCCGACGCCGAGATTCGAGCTCACGTGGTAGTGATCTGTGATCCAACGCGCTACCAACTAGACCACAGAGGCGACCCCGCAAGTGATGATGACATTAATATCGTGTTAGCCTTGTACACACCAACACCAACCTGTGTGTGTACTGTTACAGTTTGGGGCAGTACACTGGCAAGCTTTAATCGCTATAATAATAATAATAATAATAATAATAATAATAATAATAATAATAATCATCATCATCTGCTACCAGCCATCCGTTCATTTTCATTATCTCTCTATCTCTCTGATCCCCTCCCTCTCTTTCTCTCTCTCTCTCATCATCCTCACTTTCTGTTTGTATGTATGTATGTATGTATGTATGTATATAGGTTAACTCTGTGTATATATATATATATATATATATATATATATATATATATAGTGTGTGTGTGTGTGTGTGTGTGTGTTGTGTGTGTGTGTGTGTGTGTGTGTGCCAGTGAGCGCGCGCGTGCGTGTTATTAAAAAAATTGGTGAGATTGTATTTATTTGTCGCCCTATTTTTGCTTGGTCGTATATTTTCGAGTAAACTTGTAATCTTTTAAACCAAAACATCTATAACTGGTCAGATATGGCCGCGTTGATATAACGTCAACAAACGAAGTCCTCGACCTCGGATGAGTTAGTCAGTCTGTTAATGATCAAAGATCATATTAACGGGACATTATAAACAATAACGTTAATGACAAGTGTTTCTCATAGAAACAGCCGTTTTTGACGTCCCGCTGACTGACACCTGACACGTCATAAACCCGAGTCATCTGTCATATCATATATGTCAACATATGGACAACAACAAACACTCGTCCGTGTTATTAAGTGACAAGTATAGAATACGACTTCGCAATGACCTTGATATAACAAGGAAAAGTGAAATACAATATGTCGATATAAAATATGGTTTTTCCTTGGTGTCATGCAATGTTTTTGTTGTTTTCGCTATCATTTCTCAATATTATATTTATAAGGGTATGTATTATCACCTGCTTGTTAAAAGGATAAAGGGGATATCCATATTATTACCGACTTGGCTATATGTATTAATGTTGGCATAAAACGGGCAAGATAACAGGGTGGTTTTTTTTAATTTTTTATTCCATCCCCCAAACAAGCAAGTAAAATATAAACATACACAATAAGTAAGACATCAAAATATAGAATTGCTGTAGAGTTTCAAAAATTACTTAAAAGTACATTGAGTATATAAGGATTATAAAATCTGTTGACTCTATCGACTTGGCCATTGTCATCTGCAGGAAATATGTTGCCTTTGATCGCGCCGGAATAGTGGTCATATATATATATATATATATATATATATATATATATATATATATATATATATATATATATATATATATATATTTTTTTTATTTATTTTATCTTTTTATTTTGAGTATAGACATTACATCACGACGACACTGAAGAATTGTTATTCCCACAAGATTGTCACAACTATTAAAATCGATAGCCAAAATATATGAATAAAACTCCAGTCCTTTTTTGCAACTCCTCATAAAAGGCTTTAATATGTATCATTTTGGTTGGCACCGACCGTTTGTGAAATGCGCTTGATGTTCATGCCTTGCAACGATGGCATATTTCGGCATATATCATATATCAAGTTAGGTCGATTACACAGAGTGATGACCATTAGAGTGACGTTAAATTATTATTGTGTTCATATTTCTACATAAAGTTCACAAAACATCCATATAGGCTGGATAATGAGTATAAATATAACCTAAGGTTAAAATTACGTCATAAAATGTCACATTGAAGTGTTTAAAATAACATAAACGACTTCCATAAACGATGTTTCTTGTTTGATGTGTTCCTGTTCACAAGCCGTAAAACGACCGGTAACCTTGAATTAATTCTGCTAAATACCTGACAATCACCGGCACGCAGACACCCGGACAGACGTATCCAAATACAGACCGACACCCAGACAGATGAATCCCAATACAGACAGACACGCAGACAGATGAATCCAAATACAGACAGACTCGCAGACAGTTGAATCCAAATACAGGCAGACACGCATACAGATGAATCCCAATACAGACAGACACGCAGACAGATGAATCCAAATACAGACAGACTCGCAGATAGACGCATCCAAATACAGACCGACACCCAGACAGATGAATCCCAATACAGACAGACACGCAGACAGATGAATCCAAATAC
Organism: Paralvinella palmiformis; assembly: GCA_025642065.1. NCBI lineage: Eukaryota > Metazoa > Annelida > Polychaeta > Terebellida > Alvinellidae > Paralvinella > Paralvinella palmiformis. The sequence goes on along the minus strand of JAODUP010000585.1, from coordinate 152,599 downwards.
AGACAGACTCGCAGATAGACGCATCCAAATACAACCGAACCCAACAGATGATCCTAAGCCACAGCGAAGATGAATCCAAATACAGACAGACTCGCAGACAGTTGAATCCAAATACAGACAGACACGCATTCAGATGAATCCCAATACAGACACACACGCAGACAGATGAATCCAAATACAGACAGACTCGCAGACAATTGAATCCAAATACAGACAGACACGCATACAGATGAATCCCAATACAGACACACACGCAGACAGATGAATCCAAATACAGACAGACTCGCAGACAGTTGAATCCAAATACAGACAGACACGCATACAGATGAATCCCAATACAGACACACACGCAGACAGATGAATCCAAATACAGACAGACTCGCAGACAGTTGAATCCAAATACAGACAGACACGCATACAGATGAATCCCAATACAGACACACACGCAGACAGATGAATCCAAATACAGACAGACTCGCAGACAGTTGAATCCAAATACAGACCGACACGCATACAGATGAATCCCAATACAGACACACACGCAGACAGATGAATCCAAATACAGACAGACTCGCAGACAGTTGAATCCAAATACAGACAGACACGCATACAGATGAATCCCAATACAGACACACACCCAGACAGATGAATCCAAATACAGACAGACACGCAGACAGAATAATCCAAATACAGACAGACACGCAGACAGATGAATCCAAATACAGACAGACAAATAGACACACACGTCCGCGCGTGATACATCAATAACAGTCATGCGGGAAACTGTGAAGTACAGACTAAATGACTCGATGAAAGTACAATAAAACTCTACCAAACTTTTCATCAAACATGAAATGACATGCCATTTTATTAGTAAATATTTAAAGTCATTTTAGCCAGATCAAAAACATTAATATTTTATTGCAATACGATGTCATTTTAAAGCTACAATAAACACTAATATGGCTCCCTATTGTCTGTTTCATCTTCAATTGTTCGACGTTGTGTGAAAAGATCGTGGCGTCAGCTCGTTATAAAAACCTGCTAAAAATATTATTATATCACACAGCGCATGGTGACGAGAAGTTTCCCACGCCAGTTTACTATATTAACCTTGAAATAACCTTTTCGGAAAATATTTATATTGGCTAGAACACACCGTTAGCCGACGAAACGGGTTTGACACTGTATAGAAATAGAATGAAACCGGAAACGATATATCTTCCTTTGTCTTTATAACGCTTCTTGTCCACTGAAGCGATAATCCATTTATCAAGTAATAAAAAAGGCAATATCAATTTGGCCATTAGATAAAATAAATAGAGTTTTAGGTTTCGTGTATATTGAATGGCATTCTCCAGAATTTCTTGGATGTCGATGTTTGAACCCGACGAGGTTTCTATGTGAATAGAAGGCGCGTTCTTGATGTTTGACCTTCAGCAACAGGTCAAGTGATCAATGGGAGAAGGTGGTTAGTAGTTGATGGCGTTCCTTCACCGTTACCTGCTAAATGGAGGATCATTTAGAAAATATCAAAGTAGTAAGGACTAATTGTTGGTTACCTGAGGACATGGATGACGAGTGGATGGAGCTAAGAGGAGACAGGTAGACAGCGAGGATAAGATAAGATAAGTAGACCGAAAGTTAAACATATATAGATAATTAGAGATCGCAGAGAGGAGCATTTGAGAAACGATCTATTTCAATGACACATTTCTAAATCAGTAACGCTATTGTTATATAAATGTAGCATTTAATCATAATAGTGCACTGTAAGTATGTCACATTTTTATTTAATCATAATTATAATTTTCATAAATGAAAACCATAACAGTGGAAATTGTATACATTTGTGAATAGTTGACTGCCACCCAGACAACCACACTGACTGACTGACTGACTGACTGACTGACTGACTGACTGACTGACTGACTGGCTGGCTGGCTGGCTGGCTGGCTGGCTGGCTGGCTGGCTGGCTGGCTGGCTGGCTGGCTGGCTGGCTGGCTGGAGTTCAATTACCTGTCTAAGCCACAACAATAGACCGATCCAGGTGAAATGCGTTGCATCGGTTATTAACTGCGGTGTGGGGTCAGAAACAGATATGACGCCCACTGTTATCAGGGATGACAACTTTTCACTACCGGTAAATAAGGGAAATCTTTCAGAAAATTATTTCATATTACACAGAGACTGAGACTAGTATTTCAGCTGAATCAGTGTGTCTTTCCAAGGGATTTAACACGATATTTATCAGGATATGACCCAATGATTGAGCGGACCGATCTTTCCAGATGAATGACACAGCTAAGCTTTCGTTATTCATGTTGACTCGAAGAGGATTTATTTTATCTTAGGTTTTAATGCATTTTAATGATTTTAAAATGAAATTTTTACTTGAATATAAATTGATCTTAATGAAGATTTTTTAAATTTAATGTATATGTAAAAGGCAATTTGCAAGTTTTGGAAATATAATATTTGCTTGTACCTGGGACCCAATCATATATGTATCACCTGTATATTATTAATTTTTTTACTACATTAGAGTATTAACACCCTTGACATTTGCATGTAGTAAACATGCAATAAGTTCCGGTGGTCTATCGGTTAAGCACCTGACACCTGGTGCCAAGGGTCACTGGTTCAATCCCATCAAGGGGTCGAAATTTTTCCAGGGATTAATTTCTCGGCTCACAACATCGTGGGTGGATAACCACGTTAAATGGCGCTGCCGTCTCCACTGAATTGATTCAATTAAAGGGGAACGTAATACATTCTGGCAGTGACCACCCTCTCGGATATTTCGGCTCCATCTTTCCGTACTGTTCCCCTGTGAATGGTGGGGAGAGGAAATATGAACATATACTCAATAAAAGGGGACCACACTGGAAATAAATGAGTAATTACACGTTCGTGTGCTATTCCTATTTCATGATCAGATCATGAAACGAAAGAAAATCAATCAAGTAATCAATCAATGGCTGATTCATAAAATAAAACAGTTCACTTTCAATACACGACATCATGCATAAATACCAATGTTCCAGTAATAGGAATCACCCATTGAATTATAATCTATGTGATCATTGATTTTGTCTAGTCACATCGTCATGTCAGATGGCAAAGGTTCTACAAAAATAAGTTTGAACTAGACAGGCCGGACCATGACAGCCATGCACATCGCGCTGAACGTTACTTAGTTTAGTGGCATATATCTATTGGAGGAAGTTTATGGCGTTCCTTTTAAATGCAAAATTATGATCTGGAGATCACATATTTCGTTAATGGACTATAAATAAAATCCAAATATAGGTGGTAAATAGCATATATATACAGCCTTTCAATAAGACATCTATATGCCACTACACGGCGTAAATCGCCGTGCAACACAATGGTTCTTAGACTTCTAAGAGAGTAGTGTGAAATTCGGCCGCATGGTGGCGCCAGGGTAAATGGATAAGTCTATTTATCTCAAATCTAAGGCATTCAGGCGAGATTTTAACCGCTAATAGACCCATTGCATGATGACGTCAAAAACCAAAACAAACCAGGCGCGCTTTGCATTGTGGGATTTATAGGGGGTTCCGCTGAGCGATAACACCGTGATAATCCCGTCATTTTAACCTTAAACGTCAATGTTCCGGATCTGTCATAATCATGCCAAAAACTAACTCCTGCGTACCGTATTGTTATGCAACTAGTAAGCAATATAAACATTTAAGTTGGTATGTGTTGGCCGCGGGATGAAACGCTGAGAAAGCGTTGGGTAGTTTTAATTCGAAATGACAATCTGTGAGTCTAATTTATAATTACAGTGTAAGGATTGACTGAAACAGTGAAAGGAGCAAATAAAGTGTAATTTACCAATATTATTATCTATCAGATCATAGATAATAATATTCGTAAATAAAGTGTAATTTACCATATTATTATATCCATAAATAATAAATTAAATTTACCAATATACTGGACTCTATTCTTCTTCTTTTCGTAAATATAATTTTAGTGTGATTTACTATGAACACCACATTTTAACAGTCTGAGTTATGTGCAGTGAATATTATTGTACTATGGTTTACAATGTTGAATACCACACTTTACTATTATTTTATAAAGTAGCAATGACGGACGATTAGCATATAGTTATAATCTTATTTTCAGTTTTGGAATACAATTTTTCAACAGTGCCGGCTTTTCGGTGTCGAAGCAGAGTTAAACGATACACAGAAGTTAGTTTTTGGCATGATTATAACAGATCCGGAACATTGACGTTTAAGGTTAAAATGGCGGAATTATCACGGTATTATCGCTCAGTGCACCCCCCCCCCTTTAAATCCCACAATGCAAAGCGCGGCTGGTTTGTTTTGGTTTTTGACGTCATCGTGCTTCAGGCTTATTGAGATGCCGGTCAGTTATTATAACAATTAGTACATTAACAATAGCAACCTTTGATGTACTGCCTCCGCGTATTTTGGACAAGAGAATATAATAACCGAAATGCCTCGGTCCAAAACAGAATATCCTAATTATATCACGCCATTATAAAACATACAAGACCGGTATGTGACCCGTTTGACCTCTACCGAACGCGTCATCGACCCGTCCGTAACTCAGTGATGGCTGGCCTATTGTCACGCGTTAACTCGAGCGCGACAGTATAACTAAAACAGTCGTCATTTATCTATTGTTGTCAATTTGTTGCCGTAACATCTTCCCAACAATACGCGAATCCATTCGCGCCGCGACGCATTAAAGTTGCGATGAGGAAGTACTTCAGTTTCATCATCATCATCATCATCTTCAGTCGTGATCAATTCACTCCAGGACGAAATCCCTTTGTCATGTTGCCTCCAAAGGTCTCGGTTTCTCGCTGTCACGTAGCAGTTCACATTGCCCCAGTACTATTGTACTTCATCTCACTTCCTCGATTTCTTTAGCCACCCGTGGCTGTCCAAATTGTCAGGTTTTGGACCTCACTTTACTTCTGCCATAAAGTTATGATTGTTTTGTTCGTATGATAAACATCACTCGTATTCAATAACTTTCACGTAATAATCACACCGACAGCTGTTCATCATTTCGTTACCCGCTATCTCGTCTCATAATTGTTTAATATATGCTCTACAGGAGGACGTCTACCTGTGTGACACCCGACAGGTTATAATTTAGATATTATTAATGATAACAGATTGGATTTATTGTCTGTTGTAATGTTTCCTTTATCTTAGTGACCACGTGACAGCAACACACTTTTTATTGTTAGTTCGAGGTGTTTTTTCCTTTCCCAGTAATATCTTTATTGGCTTTATTTCTGTTTGTTTATTTGTTTGTTTGCTCTGGCTGATCAATTATCTGATTGGCTGGCTGGTGGCTGGCTGGTGGCTGGCTGGTGGCTGGCTGGTGGCTGGCTGATTGATTTTTAATTCGCTTGATTGCGCACTGATTGGCATTGCCACTTATAGCTTTACTGGATTCGAACTCGATACGAGTGAGCACCGGTGTTCTAGTGGTTAAGCGCTCGGCACTTGGTGCCAAGGGTCACGGGTTCGAACCCAGACAGAGGTCGAAAGTTTCGGGAGATTAATTTCTTGGCTCACAACATCGTGTGTGGCTGACCACGTTAACATCGTGTGTGGTTGACCACACAATTATTAAAAAATAAAGGAGGACGTAAAGTCCCCCTGAGGACGTAAAACATTCTGGCAGTGACCACCCTCAGGGTATTTCGGCTCCATCTTTCCGTACTGCTGCCCTGTGAGTGGTGGGGGTGAGAATTCTCCACCACTCAAACATAGAGGCTGTGTCGAATAAGCGACAGCCTGGAGATTCTACCCAAACAACTCGATACGCCGAGGTATGTATGACGATTAATAGAACCGCATGATTTTGTTTAGAGGTTTCAAAATATAACCTCCAATGGCGTTATACAAGGTCGTTTTTGTCACCTATTTTAATTGGTCTGTACATAGACGAATTACCTTACCGGTTAAGTGAATCGGGTCATTGTTACAAAATAGGTCATTTGTATCATGGAGCATTTGGGTATGCTGCTGATGTCAGTCTAGTGGCGCCCTCTATTTTTGCACTTCGTATAATGCGTGATATCACCAAAGACTGTATAAATTTAAGACTAATATTTAAGACTAATATTTAAGCTCTCTGATGTAACTCTCGATGTCAGTTTATTGGCCCCCTCTATTTTTGCACTTCATATAATGTGTGATATAACTCTCGAAGTCAGTTTAGTGGCGCCCTCTATTTTTGCACTCTATATATATATATATATATATATATATATATATATATATATATATATATATAATGTGTGATATAACTCTCGATTACGCCCCAAACCACAATATTAAGTTTAACTAATTGAAATGTCATTAATCACAGTGATACTATAAATATCGTGTCTAATTTTGATGACGTAGATCTGCCGACTGAATCTAAAAACGCTAACTTATAGCCATATTATTGGACCAAATGTTTGTAGTAATTTAATGCAGGATGCCTCTTATACTCCGAGTGGCGGTGTGAATTCTGTTTTAAATAATTATATGCATTCTCCTTATAATGTTCAATATCAATCAACTTTTAAAATCATTTTGCAGTTCCGTTTACGATTCTCCAGTGTGGGATATTCCCAGATGTTATATATCCCGGAGAAAATCCATAAGAAAATTATTTCATTTTCCATACAAAGCTCAATGTTATTTATTACCGGTCATTGGCGAATGTCATCATAATGTCATTAAAATGTACCTTCAATTCCTTAACTGGACAAAATATGCATTCCGGTTTGTTAATGAATCTCTCTTTCTAGAGGGAGAAGATCTACAATATCTAAAACTTTTAATCATATGTTTTATAAATGTAGATTAGAAAAGGAATATATTTTATATAGAAATCGTTCGTAATATATGTAAACAAAGCATTGTTAATAGGTTTAGTACTGATGATGAGGTTCTTTATAGACGTGTTTTTACACAATATATCGTGTATGAGAGAGAGAACTCCCAGTTATTGTTGAAAGCTAAACTTGACGATGTTTTAGAGGTGATATGTACAGAATTATTGAATTTTGACCTTTTTAATTATTCTTCGTGTTGTATTGTATTGTATATTCCATATACTTTTGCTAGTAAGATTAAAAATATTATTATTAATAATATTACTATTATTATTATTATTATTATTATTATTATTATTAGTGGTAACAGTAGTAGAAGTAGAAGTAGTAGTAGTAGTAGTAGTAGTAGAAGTAGTAGAAGTAGTAGTAGTAGTAGTAGTAGTAGTAGTAGTAATAGTAGTAGTAGTAGTAGTAATAGTAGTAGTAATAGTAGTAGTAGTAGTAGTAATAGTAGTAGTAGTAGTAGTAATAGTGGTAGTAGTAGTAGTAGTAGTAGTAGTAGTAGTAGTAGTAGTAGTAGTAGTAGTCGTATTGATCATCAGCTTTATACAAATAAAAAAATTTCAAATTAACTCAGATCAGATGAGAGTGTATGTAATTCTGAAAAAGCATAGATTCGATTTCCTATAACCAATACAGTTACGTCATACAACACGTTACCAATGTTTACGAAAAGTTTACTTATGACGTGACAGTGGACAGAACAAACTAATCTGTTTAATTGGTAAAGAAAGTATACAGTGTGTGTCAATGCGTGCATGTAAGGGTGGGCGCGCCTATCCACGCTCGCGCACGCCTGCGTGCTCAGTCGAGTATATGTGTGCTATATGTGACCAGTTTTTTACTCCCCTAATATCATCTTCATCATCAAATTAGCTTCATCGGCGACTTTGAAGTCGAACTTAACATATAATTTGTAGAAGACATAAGTGATCATCAACTACCATCTTCCAGTATCATCAGTCTATCTAACAATGACGAGAATGTGTTAATTATAGCTTGATTATAATGTACCAGTCGTAGCAACCTCATTAAATGACCGTAATGACCTCTGGTCAGCGATATCTCTGACCAGAGGACAGTTGGCTCGTCGTGTAACAAAGTGTTTGAGATGTTAACTAACCTAGTGACCTCTGGTGAGTGTTAGTGTAACTAACACTAATAGTCGTTGACTTTACAACGGACCCCACTGAGTATCATTAACACCCGGTCAACACTTTGTTCTTATCAATGTGTGCATACCTTTATGGGTTTGTGCGTTTTAGCAGTCAGCTAAAAAGGCACTGGCACAGAAAATGGTGAATTGTAGAAAAAATATAGCTGCCACTTTTTATGTTGAGCCATGTAATATCTTATGACTCCATGCACGTGGCGGATATGGGTTCCCCCCCCCACACACACACAGAGAGAGAGAGAGAGAGAGAGAGAGATTCTAACATTTGGTTATTTTATAACTCCAGATGCCGGCGCAAGGAGCAAGAATCAATCCCAGCTTATCCGGTGTTAGGTATCCAGAACGTTTCGCATAATCCAGAAGGTTATCAACCATGACGAAGTGCATTCTGGCGGAGACCCCACGTCATAATTAAGACCAAACGGATATGTTTACAGGAGCCGCTGTGTAAACTTTACATTTATTATGGCCACGTGTAAACTGTGCTCGCTGATGTCTGGATATCAGGTGTATGTGATTATTTCACTTAATTAGTATTTACGTTGAACAGATACTGAGGTTTGGTTTTGTTGTTTGGGGGGGGGAATCCCCAGGCTGTCGCTTAATCAGCACAGCCTCTATGTCGCAGTGTTGAGAAAAATCCTCCCCCACAACTCACAGGGGAGCAGTACGGAAAGATGGAGCCGAAATACCCTCAGGGTGGTCACTGCCAGAGTGTTTTACTTCCTCAGTGGGTCTTTAACGTCCCCTTTATTTTAAATAATTCAGTGGAGACGCAGCGCCATTTAACGTGGTCAGTCACCCACGATGTTGTGAGCCGAGAAATTAATCCCTGGAAAAATTTCGACCTCTTACGGGGTTCCAACCTGTGACCGTTGGCACAAAGTGCCGAGTGCTTAACCGCTAGGCCACCGGAGCTCACTAGAGATACTGAGAGTGTTTATTGTGTAAATATTGTGGCAATCGGTCTCCAGCAATATGGTGTTTAGTCAATGGCAAGCAGTTATATATATATATATATATATATATATATATATAATTTGAAATAAATAGTAAAGCCTTAATTTATTCACAATAGATATTTCGTAAAAATGAGTCCTCTGCAAAATAATGTCCGCTATATTTTTCCATCGTACTTACATGTCTTTCTGTGGATGTCTTCATCATTTAATTAATTCTCAAAATTCTTAAACATAGTCTTGTGTGTTTACTTCTAACTAATTACGTTAATCTGAAAGATATTTGTAACAATTTGTTCAATAATATTACATACCTAATGTTTCCTTCTAAACCGATCTTTACTCTTTACTTATCGTATTCATCGATTATAAATAAAACTCTCTTATACAAATATCTTCCTGAAAGTCAAAGATTTTAAAGAAGGATTAACCCGGTAAAAGGCAAAATGCTAAATATTATTTTATTTCAACACACAAATTTAAATTAGTATATAGCACACCTCACCCGTTGTTGTTGTTTTTTTTTTGGGGGGGGGGGTTCTTCATACACACGCAACCACACAACAGTCGTACTACACCTGAATTCCAAATTAAGACTGACTGAATCGCTGATGTTTCGTGTATTTTTATGCAGCGTCGTGGTTCTGAGTTATGGGAGTTTGAGATTTGGCATTAAAAAGGCAAAACGAGACACAAAGTCAGCCCCTCACTTATCTGTCGGCTAACATCAAAGGGGGGGATTTTAGGAAAATAAACACACGCGCTGAATTTAAAAAACGATGAGTGTCACGTAGTGTAAGTGTCAAGTGAACACATCGGCATTCTGTCGGCAATGTAATATTGATTATAACTGACTGAGATGTGAGGATCCCCCACAGAGAATGTTGGCTGACAACAAACAGAATGTAAACAGACACCAGCTGTTTCGGGGCGAGTCGCACCATATCACACACACACACACACACACACACATACACACACACACACACACACACACATACAGACAGACAGAGCTATTATATGTGTTAAACCCCGGTTACTGTTATTTGGAATGTTGTTTTATTTGTAACCGTTTTGTCGACTTAAGTAAATACGACTCTGTCACTCGTAAAAGTTGATGTATCGTACCTCCATTTTATTCTATCATAGGGAATGGTTTAAAAGAATTAATTAAATTAAGTTACCTTAAAGAATCGCATAAACGTTCTGCTCGGTAACTGCAATCTTCAAATCGCGACGTCAAGACACGGATAATAAAAACAAATTCGTTCTACGTCCGTTTTTTTTAAAACCATCTAATAATTAATTTGTTATTACACAAAAATTAAATCTCTACCTTATGATACCAGCTCTAGCAATACTTCGACCTATCAAGTGAACAAACCAGAAGTGAATATGTTTGCATTAAAAATGTATTTAAAAACATTACTATGCATACCTCCTAATCCAAAAATTTTTATGCTGTGAGGTTGCTAGGCGCGACCTAGCGGCGCTTGATCGTATCTGATGATGATGATGATGATGATTGGTTGCTTTACGGCCAGTTTTTTTTTGCACGTGATAGGCTAAATGGGCCGAGCGACCTCCAGATGTAATGCAGCGAAGTCAAAGATGAAACAACCCATTCAGATATACCCACGCCGAGATTCGAACACGGGTGGTAGTGATCTGTGATCCAACACGCTACTGTTAAACCACGGGGTCGCCCCTGCTTCGTCGTATCTGGCAAGGTCTAAGTGAATACCATCGTCAAAACCCGGAAATGACCCCATCGCGCATAATTAATGAATAAATATAATATAGCTCGTGGTTGTTTATCTTCCCTGCTCTTTGAAGTTAAGAATGACTGTTCCTCGAGTAGCTCTTGTTTAGCCGACACGTTTATGAAAGCATTTCTGTACTTCTATTGTAAATACTAACATCGTGAAGACATGCAGCAGCCGTCTTACCATACTGGCTGATTACTGTGAACTCCTACTGATTTCCCTAGAGCATTCGATCAGCTACCCGAAACCGAAACATATTGATATCCCGGGAGCATTCGACCATCTGCGGAAGGCTTTGATGCGGCGGCAGATCACCATCATGTTTCTTCCTCTTTGGTCGGAATGAAAGGCGATTACCTTAACGATCGCTCCCGAATAAAGGGAATGATCATATCTGTGAACCAACTAATGATATTAAGCCATCTCGTCACGACGGGATGCGATCAAATATTATTTCACCGAAACAATTGTGATTTACGAATAGCTTTAAATTCCATGGCATCTCTAGCCTATATACTAAACTAATCTCCCAATCAACCTTATAAGGCTACATAGAAAAAGCTGCAATAATATGTTTGCAGTACACTATTCAATCTGGATCGTATTCATCAATGATTTTCTTTTCTTAACCCTAATTAATGGATTGTATTCCACATCCATCCGAATGGAACCAGACGTTACGACCGAACTACAAAGGGACATAATTACCGTAAGCTACGGGAGACCCGATCAACGGTCTCTCATTCGTCTAAATATCACTAATTTCCACCCGAAATAATGTTTTGAATCAGCCCACAATTATCGCATGCAATATCGTTGGTTATTAACAAAGTATTATCAGACTTCTTCTCGACCACAAATCGGCCCCGTATCTCGGATATACAGATATTCGTTACGCCCTTTATTCTTCTACCAACCCTGTCCACCGACTAAAAGCTTCTGTTTACAATTGCCCGGGATTTCCCAGTCTGTTGCGAATTTAAAAAACGATACGCTGAGACGTCATTAAATAGAACTTTATCACTTTCAGTTTCCGCCACGGAAGCGGTCCATCTGATTAAGCGGATGAAGAAGACCTCGTTCGGGGGTAATATTAGTCTAGATGTCGATGTGGAGTATCGTTGAATTAAAGATAATTATTCTAACACTTCAGTGGACCAAGGAGCTCATCTGCCGCCCTCTTCACACTGACACCACTTCAGCTAATCGCGCTGCATTCGTTCATCTCGGTCTTCCACCGTCTGACATCCTGATATTTAGCATCATGAGCCATTGTTGTCACCGTACCTTCAGTTTATGAGTTTAACTGTGCTAATAATAATAATATGTGACATTTATATAGCGCCCTATTCCGCTAGATAGCTGCCCTATGGCGCTACACGGTACTGCTATTCCTAACTCAGATCTGTTCCAAACCAGGAAAACATCTCAACTCCCAAGGGAACATACAACGGACGTTGCCTTTAAAGGCACAAAGCGTTACTCAAACACATAGCCAATCACCTCCTGTCGGGTTCTCATTTTTATGGATGAGTGAACCTGTCGCCATATGACAGCATATTGCACCTCCCGGAGCCTCGAACCCGCGACCCTTCGGCTATACGAGTCCCACGTTCTAACTACCTGAGCCATATCACGGCGTAGACGGCGGACGGAACCTTTTTTATGACCTCGTCTGAGCCGAAAGACCGAAGACGCAAAACTTCAAAAAGGGACGATTAACAGCTATTGAATATAATAGATTAGTTAATATTAGTATATAACAGCTCGATCCAGTTTGATTTACTATTAAAACCGCGAATCTGCATAAAAAAAGTCACAGGTATAAAAAGTCACAGGTGAAAAGGTCACAGGATAACGTTAGCGCTGTTCATTTCTGCGTCTTTCTGTTTTGTTTGGTGATCTTATTGCTTTTAAGATGTTGAACAAAACTTGATGTTTCACATACATGTAATGACATCATATATAAATAGCGTTGTCAACATCTATAAGTCACGTATCGTCAGTTAATAACTGATTTAAAATACGTTCTGTTTAATACTGCAAATGTTTATGATACTTAAATAAATTGGTGGAGACTTTAATATTTTTGTTTGATTACCTGACTTCATTTGACTCTTTCCCGGGACTTTTTTATCTAGCCAATATTGTGACTTTTTCCTGTGACATTTTTCCTGTGACTTTATTACCGGCGACCGAGACTGCATGTTGTCGCGGAAGATAAAGTAGCCCCGGCGGATAGAGACATGAACAACATCCGAGAACGATTTACATAGGAAGTGGGATTGGGTTTAACATCAGCGCGCAAATCCAGAATACAATAGCGCGCTATTATATTCTGGATTTGTATAGCTTTACTTAGTAAGGCACACTATGAGATTATTGGGGGGGGGAGTGTCTGCCTAAAAAGCTGTACGTCGTAAATCAGATAAATTACAATATGATGATGATCATCATGTTGATCATCATAATGACGATCATCAACATTATTATAATTATTATTATTAAGCACCTTTGAATATGATATACTTTATGAAAAGAGTGCTACATAAATATGGTATATAATAATTAATAATATTATCATCATCATCATCATCATCATTGTCATCATCATCATCATTATCATCATCATCATCATCAGCCAAGAAATGCCATCAACATTAATGGTTAGCCTTTATGCATATAACACAGATTTCTCGAACCGCAATTCGGAGAAAGCTAACACATTCTCACTCTTCCATAAGTCACAGGAAGATGCCGTCGTCGCTGTAAAGAAATCGTTAGTCTGTATCAACAAAGAAAAGACGAAAATTTCACAAACATTTGCTTAACATATAAATTTAAAATTTCACAACTTAATCTAACCCCAGAATGAGAATCTTCCCTAAACGATTACAGCCGTTATGATGTTTACGTAATTTCTTATATTTTGTAATTTAATGAAAGTTTCTATGATTCTCCTTTTACTCAATAAATCAATGCATTTTGTACTCGTCTACTTTTTCAAGATAACTTTACCCTTTTTTTTTAGCTAAGCTTAGATTATATTCAATTTATTAACTATTTTATTCATTATATATACATCCCCGTATCGGCTTTCTTCTATCCAATAGCGTTTCTTGTTGGTTTGTATTTACGCCAGCACTAAAAAATTATCGGATCGCCAGCAAAACTCCACTCGAACACAGTCGCCCTCCACCAAAATTTTAATTTTATAAAACGCCACCTGGACAAAACCGGACTTATTTATCGAAATTCGGAAGATAACACAACAACACGTTTAAGAAGTTACCAAAATAATAATAATTTCGAATATATTAACAATATCTTTTTTGGTATTTGCAATTATATCTCTAATTGCAATTCAAACTAATGGTTATTAATTGATATTTTAATTATGTTGATCGTTTATAAATCGATTATAATGGCACACGGTTAGGGTATGATCCTATATTATAAATAGATAATTATAATTGTTGTGTGGATCAATTAATTATGTTGAGGATAAAGCAGGATTATTCTTGAAAGCAGGAGACAGGAAAGCCTTAAAGTGGTAAAATTATTAGTTTATTACTAGTTATATGACAACCTATCATAACTGATGTGTCTATAAATGCATCTCTCTCTCTCACTCTCCCCCTCTCTCTCTCTCTTTCCCTCGCTCGCTCTCGCTCTCTACCTCTCTCGCTCACACACCCTCTCTCCATATCCGATCTGCCCCCCTCTCTCTCTCGCTCTCTCTCGCTCTTTCTCTCCCTCTCGCTCGTCCTTCTTCCCTTCTCCCTTTCCCACTCTCTCCTACCCTGCTTACCTACCTCCTTCATAACCTCTCTCTTTCTCGATTCTTCTTTACTTCTCTCTCTCTCTCTCTCTCTCTCTCTCTCTCTCTCTCTCTTAAGGCCAAATAAACTCACGAATGAAATTATTATAAATCTACCTTTTCAGGCTATTATAGCCCGTTATATAAAGGAACCCGGCAGTTTACATCTTAATCCAGCCAGCCAGTGATTATTTCGTTACGTAAGAAATAATTTCAAACTTCACGTTTACAGAATTTTATAAAACACAGTTCGAATAAAGCGTACGTAACCGAATGGTGTGCACTTTTCATATAATCGCTTCATTCATTCATTAATTTTTTGATAAATCGGAATCAGAAATAAGTTTCCACATAAAATGTCATTATTTTAATCGATGTCATTTTCAATATTTAAATCTGGTTATTACGTCTTACACATCGAACTATGACGTTTAAAACATATTTGTGTATATTTTCCTCTCGATAATGACTCGTGAAGACGTATGGATGGGTACAGGTTTACTAAATACCACTACGATACGCTAATAGTAAACCAAATAAGTTAATCTTATTGGAATCATTACAGTATTAATTATAGAATTAGCTCATCTGGGTAGCGGCTGAATTAAAGCCGTTTGATGATCAAAGTGATAAACTATCTGTGTAACGTGACAAGAGAGGAGGCAGGACTAGATGTGTCCATCTCAAGTCATTATAACCGATTGAGGCTTAACTGGGTTAGCTAACTAGATATGTCGGCTAACCTTTGATGTGCACTTTTTCAGTTCACTGAAGCCGATAATCAGAGCTGCTCACTGATCACAAACGACGCGAGATGATCACAAATCGCGCACGCACGCACCAGGGCGACAATAGAGGTTAATTTTTAGCTCGTTGATCGCGACCTCTACACCTGATTCGCAAAACTGTCTTTAGTGTGTAAATTGGGTGATAACGTGGGAAATTAGTCACTTCGGGCGATGAGAGTGTTTCGTCTTTCGGTTGACCTGATAACATTTGGAAGTTACTCTGTCCATTTAGCATACAGCTAAGAGACAATAATGGCTTGGCCGTAAAGACGGGAACATTTCACATTTCTTCGGGAAGTTTTTGACAGGTAAAAGGCTTCAATATTATTATTATTATTAAAAGATTGGGAAGTAGGCACGTTGTCAGTTAGCCCGATGGTATCTCTCTCCACGAACAGAATCTGTGGCTCACTAACCATAACAGGGTGACGATGAATTATAGTGTCACCAGAAACCACAAGGCGGCGCCACGAGAGTAGAGTTAAATGAATGGCTAAGAGAAGGTCATTAATCTTTTATCTCAACTTCTACCATCTCGCTACATCATAGTTCACCCCCTCTCTCTCTCCCTCTCTCTCTTTCTGATGCTGACGTTAGCCCTTTTTTCAAACTTAGTATTTCTACCTTTTTCTACTAAACTTCTTATATTTCACAAGGGACACTCGTATCCAACAACAGACGCGTTCCTTGGATAGAGTATACCATGTAGTACAGTAGAGTACGACATAGCACAGTATAGTATATATATATATATATATATATATATATATATATATATATATATATATTATTTCTTTCCATTTGTTAGTTAACAATTATTATTTTATTTGCTTTGGGAAATACTATCTACAGTTACTTACGCTAATCATCAGCTCAATTAAGCACCAATTAAATTTGAGAAACACCTTCTCGTGCCGCATAGAAGTTGAACACCTGAGCCGTTAATTACACAATGGAATTAAGTTACAATTAAGCTATGTTGTGAATACCGTTTCGATGAACTCAAGTCCGACTCACCCCCCCCCCCTTTCCCACCATCCAATCCGCTTCACCCTATCAGTTACTATTGTGTAACACTTCACACAGAAAGGATTAATCTTTAGTGTTAATTAAGCAATGCTGCCTGTATGTGTCTTTGACAAACATTCGGTTGGCGACAGGGATGTCCTGTATACAGACTTTTGCTAGGTGACGAGTGGAAAGAGATAGGAAGAGGCTGATAGATAGAAAGGAAAACAGGTAGACCAAGGACAAAACATTTTGTACAAATGGTCTCCAATTTACGTCAACAAAACACTTCCAGACCAGTAACTTTTTATATATTAGTACATAGATGCCTGTAAATCTCTACACGCATCACACACACCGGCATATATATGTGTGTGTGTGTGTGTGTGTTGTGTGTGTGTAGAGAGAGAGAGTGAGAGAGAGAGAGAGAGAGAGAGAGAGAGAGAGCATATGTCTTTTTCAACATTCCAAGTTAAGTGATGATATTGAGTTTATTAGCTTCCCTTCATCACTAATTTAATGCCAATCCCTGAAGCGACTCCTGATGAGTATAATTTTTTATCTATACAGACAATCACATATTCTATCTCGAATTTAAAATTACTGACTTTTTATAAAACTCCTGCCGTAGGTTAGCAATGCTCGCAGTCCTAACTCGGCATTTTATTGGAATTAGTACCGATTGTATTCTGGATATTTACCTTCCTCCATTCATAGTGGATAATCACCGCATGGTATCTATCATTCCGGATGCCAGATATCCTAGATGACACTTCCGGAGCTGAAGGACAAAGAGACGAAAACACGAAACAGTCGTATCAAAAACAAAAACAAAAACGTATTAATAACATTATGTTCTGGATGGTCTCAATTATGGTCATAGACCGTATATTCACGTCCGGATGTGGATCAGAGTCCGTACAATCCGGAGTGCTGGTCCGAGCCAAGTCTGCATGTACTAACAGCCTGTATATAACATAAGGACCCCATTTGTTTTCTTCTCTTTTACGAGTCAACCAAATGATATGCCTCAGGTGATGTTACAGTTGTTTTAATTGTTATTAGATACCTGGATTAAAAAGAAAAGAATTTTACTGACCAGAGAGGGGAAAACCCATACAAGTACACCGATTATGTGTATAAGTTTATATATTTGTCTATTTGCGTTATCCACCAGTACAACGATAACCGAGATGCGTAAGACATATTTTAATACGGACATATTAATTATGTGACCATCAGTAAACCTCCGCAATACTCAGGCGTCTTCGCGGGACGCCTATTCGTCCAGGTACCTACCTGTACGTTATCTGATTTAATTGGCACTTCAAAGACAGATACAGAGAGCGTGTGCACAGCGCCGTGTCTGTGATAAGGTTCAAGAAATAAACAATGTAACATTAAATAGTTACAATTATTTATTGTTGTCATCCCGATAACAATCGCACTATTCAGAAGTCGTCTTTAGGATATAGCGTCATAAGAGTCAACATGGCGGCTCGTTATGGTACAACTGTTACAATTGGCTCATAGTAGCTAAGTTTAGCCAATTTAGTTTTCTGACATTCTCTGTTATTTGATATGCTCGTACAGGCAAGTATGCACGCTCACGCTCACGCAACGCCACACCACACCACGGCACGCCACGTCACGTCACGCCACGCCACGGCACACCACGCAGTAGTTCCATTCAACTATTTCAAATAAATGTTCTCAAACAACACACATACATTTTTAACTGATTCGCTAACAATCTGACTGACTGACTGACCGCCTCGCCTGACTGACTAACCTGAGCAACTGAACATTTATCTCTTAATCTCTTTACGATATCCACCTCAAAGCCTTTCACTCGTCAAGATCTCGCCGATAAACCGATTTCCCTCCATTATCGCTCGATCTACTCGGCTTGGTAAATCCGTTATATACCCGATTATTTCTCCTCAATAAATAGGCCGCTAGTAACAAACTATCCTCGATTATCGCCCAGCTAGTCTTTGATCGACGAGATTACGTCAGTTGTTCTGGTCAGCTCTTGAGTGTTCTATCCCATGCGTATCCCTTGCTAATCACCCGCTACGCTGAACCGGAAAGGTCTACATCAAAGGTCAGCCGAGCTATCCCCTTTGTTCCGAGTGGGGGATCTCTGGGTGGCTGAGTGGGGTATAATTAGTTTAGATCGACGCCGCGTTCTGTCTCGTCTGTCACATTATACACAGATAGCACGACGCACGGATTACCCAACAGGTGGATCTTCAGCTGTTATCTAAATGAGCCCGTTACCTAATTAATTCGGTAATGAGCCGAATAAACCTACTCCTCTGTTTTAATTATGTCTATGCCCCACTGATAACTTGGATTTTTTAAATATGATTTTATGTAAAATGACCTCTACCTGATGTTATACATAATCTCGTTTTTAACCGTGATAATTAGTTACTTGTATGGTGTTACTATGGACTGAGAGTCTGAAATAAAGATTTATTATTATTATTATTATTATTATTTAGTGACTAATTATAAGGTATTAAATGAGAGAATGGTCTCATCTAAAAGAGACATGACAAAAAAATCATCATCTCAGGTACATAATCAACATTTCAACATAATATTTAAAAAAGAGTGTAGTATTTTCTTCACACTCGTGATGATATCGTGATGGCTGTTTTATTGTCTTATCATATCGTCGTTGGCTTTTGTTTTGAGGGTTTAAATGTAGATTTTAGGCTTCTGATTTCTTTGTTTACATTTCACAGATATTAGCCCGTGTGCCTCGCTGGATGATTGTCTTATATGGGAAGATAGCATATTTATCAGATTATCGGGATGAGTTGGTATTAACCGTATCGTGGTCTTGTGTTTCCATCAGATAATGGTTTGACGTTTAAGGATTTCAATAAAGACCCGATGAAAGATGTACTCCCTATCGGCACACATCATTTACAGATAAGAGACACTATTTAATCATTTCCAGTTTTGCTCCTTTCGGGTTTTGTTTGTGTGCGTGCGTGCGTGCGTGTGTGTGTGTGTGTGCGCGCGCGCGCTCGTGTGTGTGTGTGTGTGTGAAGAAAACGAAAAGGCAAAGCAAAAGGACTTTCCAACCATCTTGTACTGCAGTGTGCTTTGATGAAGTGAACCTAAGACATCAGTGACAGCGCTGATGTAAACACTGCAGCCAGTTCCATTAAAATCCCGTCCGTAAATGTTGAATTCCCCCCCCCCCCACCTTCCTTTGGTTAATATTGTGGTTAATAAGTTTAGCAACTTCGCCCACTTAAGCTGTTGCGGCTTTCACAGGAGGGCAGACCCCGTCAGTTCGTAGGTTAGAATTGTCCGACACCCCCCCCCCCCCCTACCCGAGGCGTAAGATGTGACTGAAAGGAGATGGTCGTAATTAGTGATTTCGTGGAGGTATGTTGTTAAGCTTTGCTCACCTTCAGTTGTCAATGGGAGAAGGGGACGACTGTCTTAAATCGAGTCGGGTCTACCTGCTGATAAGTATATGGTTTACGAGTCTTACGTCACTATTCTCCGGCCACGGAGACAAATTTGTAACAAATGTCACATTTGTCGTCTAGCAAATTAATTAAACCTAGAAACCGTGACTCGCCAAATGCTGACCAAAAATTGGAAAGGCTGCCTTTGGTAAGGTGATGAGCATAGATAGATCTGAGAGAGGCAGATCGGGATAGATATTAGTCTTATAGAGAGAGTCGGTAGGTGAAGCGGTGTCTGTGGGGGGGTGGGGGGTAATGGGGGTAAAGGAGGGGAGGATCCTCATTTACTTGATCCACTTAGAGCAAGAGAGGTTCGCTGCCAGAAACGGGAATTCATATAATTTTAGTTAATGATGCCTCATTGAATACCGTTCTCAACAGATGAAGAAATCGCGGGGATTAATAAAGGGAAGATTTAAGTAGGCGGACAGATTGCTGGAAGAACAATGGGCGTGACTAACAGATGCAGATGTTCGACGCGGGACGGGTTTTGTGGCGGAGACGATAACACTTTGTTGTCAACCCGCAATATTGAATGTGACCATTGTGGGAGGTTTCTGACACTATTGAGGGCCGGAGGTCGTGACCTTTGGACATTCGTGAGGCCATTGATTCGAGCTCCGGTAGCTGCTTGTATGGCGAAACAAGTAAGTTGATTAATAATGACAGACCTTGTTGGAAAGCCGAGCTGAAATCGTTCGTTGGTTGGAATTGACTGGTATTGAGCGACGGTTATTACCCCACGAATTAATGTTCACTTTTTTGAAAAATAATAGTGTTCTGTTGCCATTTTGTAGTTTACTTGTTTCAAAAGTTTAATTTTGAATTTGTTTAAGGAAATAAATCATTGGTGAAGACAAATAAGAAGAAATCATGCTTTGACATGCTGTTGAAGATTTCTATTTTGGCTTCCTGAATTAGAGAAAGTATTAGAATTTAGCAAATGACAGTTTTCCTATAGATGTCACCTTCACGTAGACATAACATTATTCTTTTCTTTGTTCCGGGGCGATCATTAAAGTCGTGGCTTTTCATTGACGCCAAAGCGGATGAAATATGAAGTCGATATGTTGTTGCATCAAAGTGGTTTATCTCCACACAGACAGCCACAGGTGGTCAAACGCTCGTGGGATATCGGTAAATTTCATTTTCGAACAGCTGATCGAATGCTCTAGGGAAATCAGTATGGTCCTGGGTAATCAGCCATCATGCAGAAACGCCTTCTGAAATTCTTCGCCAACTGAGTGTTTACAATACGAGTGGAAACACGCTTACATAAATACGCCAGTTGGACAACTGTTAGCCGAAGGATGGGTCATTATTTACTTCAAAGAGCAGGGAAGACGAAGAAGAAGCAGCTATTTCAGATACAGCCATTAACTATGTGCGATGGATGGGTTTTCTCTTTTAATGTCGATATTGAGCAATCCGTTTCCAAGATCAGATCGGTCAGAGCACTGGGGCTCCACTTCTTAAGATGAGAAATGAAGCTTTTAATTTTTTTAATTTTTATTTTTAAGATATAATTCACACGGGTTTCGTTTTATTACAAATCATCCATCCAGTAATACGTACATAATTTTTGAACAATTATTACAGCCATGATTAAAGTAACCAAATACTATTAAAATGGATTATCGGAATGAAACATGAGGAGAATCTTTTATGGACAATTCTATTTATACGTACGACCAGAATCTAAATTAATACCCGCTAAAGAAAACTTTCATAAAAAGTGATTTCTGTGACTTGGTTAAATATTTTCAGCGTAAGTTTTGTGAAGATCTGTAACAAAATATTATTACGTTGTTGGAAAAAAGTTTGCAAGCTAACACAAAAATAAACACTGCAAACTAAGTTTATTCTTAGTAGAGAAAAGTCGATAGAGATTTTGTCCATAAGGTATTATAGTATTCAAGCAATAAAATTTAGAGTGTTTTATCAAATGAGGCTAAAATTGATATATTTTCTTTTCTTACTTGAACTGCATAAATTCGTAATCTGAAAATAATAGATGGGAACACATAATGGAAACTTATGCTTTGGATATATTACAGCGTATTTCTGGCAATTAATAAACAATTATTAGTTTTATATAGCCCGACATTAACTTATCTGTTGTTAATTTGAAAAAAAAAATGTCTTCCATTTAAAGAAGTAGAAAATCTTATAGAATATTCATAAATATGAATTTTCAGACAGAATACTTAATTCAATTTGACCAAAATACAACACAACACAAAATTATTACTGCAGTTCCATTTTTTGCGTTTGCATAATTAAAATAAATATTGTTTAATTGGTTTTGATAACATATACAAAATTGCTCACTTTGACCATATTTAGTCCTCTCCATGTCCTGGCGTCTGCTTACATCAAAATAAGGAACACTTCCGGCATCAGTTATGATAACAGATTAGATCCAATTATGTTTAAACATTACACACTTTTCAATCAAAATTAACGGAAATGAAAATGGCACATAAAAGTATAGAGACGGCATTTACTGTTACAAATAATACACTACGCCACGTATAACATGTGTAACAGCTGCGTGTATGAACAGTTATACAGTGTGACGTGTTATAATGTCTGTCCTATCATTACCTCAGTTTGTTATCGATTGAGATTGTCAGCGTGTGATGGTTACATCGCTGATAGCTGTAAACGTCCACTGCATTGCTGTCAGAGTGGCCACCTACGGGCTTGGTGTACAGCATCAGTGTCTTCAGTGTCTTCCCGCTTATCACTCACTCACTCACTCACTCACTCACTCACTCACTCACTCACTCACTCACTCACTCACTCACTCACTCACTCACTCACTCACTCACTCACTCACTCACTCACTCACTCACTCACTCACTCACTCACTCACTCACTCACTCACTCACACTATACTACCCACTTTCCTCCTACTCCTCACTCACTCCTCCACTCCTCACTCACTCACTCACTCACTCCTCACCTCATCTGTTATTGGATGTTTCATCACGAAGTCGGCTGTTCACACCTATGGCCCAGGTGTGATCAGTGCCGAAGTTAAACAAATTGCTGACTGACTGACTGACTGACTGCCTGCCTGCTGGTTGACTGGCTCACTCACTCACTCACTCACTCATATATATATATATATATATATATATAATGTGTGTGTGCGTGTGGGTGTGTCTGTGTGTATGTGTGTATGTGTGTATGTGGGTGTATGTGCGTACTATTCCATTAACTGAATTGTTTTGAGGTTAAAAAATATACTAAATACAAAGACCAGTTTTTACTCCCCTAATATCATCATCATCATGATCATCACATTAGCTCCATCAGAGACTTTGATGTCAAACTTAACATATAATTTGTAGAAGACATAAACTGATCATCAGCTACCATCTTCCAGTATCATCAGTCTATCTAACAATGACGAGAATGTGGTAATTATAGCCTGATTATAATGTACCAGTAGTAGCAACCTCATTATATGACCTTAATGACCCCTGGTCAGCGATATCTCTGACCAGCAGACAGTTGACTTGTCGTTTAACAAAGTGTTTGAGATGTTAACTAACCTAGTGACCTCTGGTGAGTGTTAGTGTAACTAATAGTACTCAGTCAAAATTGTAAAGGGTACCAACAAATTTTTATTCTCATCAGTGGATGTATCCGCGTGTGTGTGTGTGTGTATATGTGTGTGTGTATATATATATATATATTATATGTGTGTGTGTGTGTGTGTGTGTGTGTGTGTGTGTGTGTGTGTGTTTTAGTAAGTATAAAGGTACTGAAAAGAAATTTATCATGAAAAAAAGTATATTGGTGACCTAGTAATGAAATGAAGCTAGTCCTCGATTATTCATAAGGATGCCTTATAATGGCACCCGATTTCAGGATAAGTATTTCAACGTATCCATAATTAAAATATCCACGGATTGTAATAGGTTTAATGAGCTTAAATAAAAAGAATACTAGATTTATTCTGATCAAGTTACAGTTTTATCGAGGAACTGAATAATTTTGGCGTTGGGGGGAAATATCCAAAGGATCGCTTTAAGAGGAAGAAGGGGTGTTCTCAAAAATAAATTAAAACGAAATAAATCAGTTAAAAACCGACTAATCAACCGAAAAACAAAACAAAGAGATAAACAAACTACTTGTAGGCTAATTAGAGCGACATTCCGTATCTTCTGACACTATCCCTTTATAACCAACCTCTTCCATGTCCAACGTTACCATCGAGCCAAATTATTACCTGCCAGGTGAGCCAAATTATTACCAGGTGAGCCAAATTATTACCTTCCAGGTGTCGCACGAGTAGATGTCTTCGTGTGACACAGACGTTATGTAATTATACCTGCGGGAGCCGCTGAATAACTTCACCAATAACCATCGATGGTATGCTTATCTTAACAATAGGTCAAGGTAATACCTTTTACACATACATTAAAAACAAAATTGTTTGCTGAATATTATCCATAGAGACGCCTTTCATTAGCCGTGATCCAGAACTGGATGGTTCACCCGGAGAGTAGCCTTAAATGTCTACTATCCATGGTCAGCCGGTAGCGTGTTGGACCACAGATCATTACCACCCGTGTTCGAACGGGCATATATGCAGGGTGTCTCATCTTTGACTTCGCTTCATTACCTTAGCAGGTCGCTCGGCCCATTTAGCCGACCATGTGCACAAAAGTGGCCGTAAAACATCAATCATCATCATTATCATCATCACATTAAGAAATGCGCTCATTGTTTTCTAAAATTATATTTTAATATTCCCAATTACTTATTAGATTGAAATCTGGCCTGTGAGATGAAATACTTTTTGTTGCAATTTAGAGCAGACATACTGCACTTTAAACCGTTCTTAAACACAAACATATTTCGGAAGGTGTATACAATAAGTTGACAAAAATAAAATATTATCTTGTGCTAGTCAAATAGTGGTCACTAAGTGTGATAATAGACCATCTATCACAGTGTAATAGACTAGACGGTGAAACACTCAGTAGAGGTCAAACGGGTCACCTACAGGTCTAGGATCTCTGATATAATTAGGCCATTCTGTTGTGGACCAGTTATTCGAGCTATTTCCTTATCGTCGAAAATTACACGGAAGCCGGATATCAAAGGCTGCTATTGTTAATGTACTAATTACCATAATAAGTGACCTGTACTTCAATTAGCCGATAGAATCTCTCACCTAAATGTCTCATATTTGAGGCAAGTTATTACTGGGTAGAGACGGACGTCTGAAGGCCTAAAAGCCAATTAGATAGGTTGGGAAACCAGTGTAACAATAGAATATTACAATACCTGGTCAAAACATACCAAGGTAAGTAGGGTGAAATAGAAACTTAGTAGTGAGTGAGTGAGTGAGTGAGTGAGTGAGTGAGTGAGTGAGTGAGTGAGTGAGTGAGTGAGTGAGTGAGTGAGTGAGTGAGTGAGTGAGTGAGTGAGTGAGTGAGTGAGTGAGTGAGTGAGTGAGTGAGTGAGTGAGTGAGTGAGTGAGTGAGTGAGTGAGTGAGTGAGTGAGTGAGTGAGTGAGTGAGTGAGTGAGTGAGTGAGTGAGTGAGTGAGTGAGTGAGTGAGTGAGTGAGTGAGTGAGTGAGTGAGTGAGTGAGTGAGTGAGTGAGTGAGTGAGTGAGTGAGTGAGTGAGTGAGTGAGTGAGTGAGTGAGTGAGTGAGTGAGTGAGTGAGTGAGTGAGTGAGTGAGTGAGTGAGTGAGTGAGTGAGTGAGTGAGTGAGTGAGTGAGTGAGTGAGTGAGTGAGTGAGTGAGTGAGTGAGTGAGTGAGTGAGTGAGTGAGTGAGTGAGTGAGTGAGTGAGTGAGTGAGTGAGTGAGTGAGTGAGTGAGTGAGTGTGTGAGTCTGTCGGTGGGTCGGTGGGTTGGTCGGTCGGCCATTTAGTCAGTCTTTTCACTAAGTCACTGAGTCAATGATTCTGTCAGTTAGTCAGTTCTATCTTAATCGATAAATACAAAATACACTATTATACTACATCAAGAGGTGAATTTTACGATAAACCCATTTGCTCCCATATATATATATATATATATATATATATATATATATATATATATATATATATAGCCTTGTTGTGTGTTAGAATTTAGACTATGTACTAATATATAAAAAAGTTACTAGTCTGGAAGTGTTTTGTTGACGTAAATTGTAGACCATTTGTACAAAATGTTTTGTCCTTGGTCTACCTGTTTTCCTTTCTGTCTATCAGTCTCTTCCTAACTCTTTCCACTCGTCACCTATGACCTGAGGTAAACCAACTCCTATTCCTTCCTCCTTTGATATTTACTAAACGATCTTCCATTTAACCGATAAAAGTGAAGGAACACCATCAACCACTTTCCCCCCCAATGATCACTTGACCTCTTGCTGAAGGTCAAACATCAAGAACACGTTTTCTATTCACGGTGTATACTTGTCAAGTTCAAATATTGACATCCAACAGAGAACGTAGAACAATGTCGGGTACTTAAAACTGGTTTTATTTTTCCTTTAATGGCCAAATTATCATCGTCTGTTTTATTAATTGATCAATGGAATATCACTTCAGTCAGTCCACGAAACATCAGAAGGAACACGAATGATATATTAATGTCAGTTTAATCGTAAAAATGTAGACCTACATATAGACAGTTTACAGAAGGTACTGTAGACTGAGGTGTCTACCTACATATAGACAGTTTACAGAAGGTACTGTAGACTGAGGTGTCTACCTACATATAGACAGTTTACAGAAGGTACTGTAGACTGAGGTGTCTGCCTACATATAGACAGTTTACAGAAGGTACTGTAGACTGAGGTGCTGCCTACATATAGACAGTTTACAGAAAGTACTGTAGACTGAGGTGTCTACCTACATATAGACAGTTTACAGAAGGTACTGTAGATTGAGGTGTCTGCCTACATATAGACAGTTTACAGAAGGTACTGTAGACTGAGGTGTCTACCTACATATAGACAGTTTACAGAAGGTACTGTAGACTGAGGTGTCTGCCTACATATAGACAGTTTACAGAAGGTACGGTAGACTGAGGTGTCTACCTACATATAGACAGCTTAAGAAGGTACTGTAGACTGAGTGTCTGCCTACATATAGACAGTTTACAGAAGGTACTGTAGACTGAGGTGTCTGCCTACATATAGACAGTTTATAGAAGGTACTGTAGACTGAGGTGTCTACCTACATATAGACAGTTTACAGAAGGTACTGTAGACTGAGGTGTCTACCTACATATAGACAGTTTACAGAAGGTACTGTAGATTGAGGTGTCTGCCTACATATAGACAGTTTACAGAAGGTACTGTAGACTGAGGTGTCTACCTACATATAGACAGTTTACAGAAGGTACTGTAGACTGAGGTGTCTACCTACATATAGACAGTTTACAGAAGGTACTGTAGACTGAGGTGTCTACCTACATATAGACAGTTTACAGAAGGTAAGGTAGACTGAGGTGTCTGCCTACATATAGACAGCGTAGAGTAGGTACTGTAGACTGAGGTGTCTGCCTACATATAGACAGTTTACAGAAGATTACTTGAATGTTATGGCAGGAAATTTGCATAACAAATGTTGTACCAAATCATGTCATGACACACAGATGTCAATTTATGTGTAAGTAAAATACACACATGCGTATTGTTAGTTTCTTTTGAGATTTTGAAATATTATTATAAAAAGCTAAAATGTAGATTTTTTCCCTTGTCATAATGTATGCTGCGTTCCTAATTTGTAGAATAATATCAGGTTTCTTCTCGGTTTGTTTGTGTTACATCTGTCTGTCTATCTGTCTGTCTGTAAATATATATGTATGTATATACGTATATACATGTGTGTATGTCGGTAGGTAAATAAGTATATCTATAGCGGTCTTCAGATATTTATCATAAATAATTAAATGGTACCAGTTATCTTCGACCACTTTAGAGCATTTGAAGACATTAAATAAGAAAATACCAAATGAAAATATGTCATTTTTGAACCAAAGAATACGGACATTTATTGTGATGCGTGCATTATAATTTTGTGTTTGTAGAGAATCTGTATTATTCCTGTGCTATTATACGCCATGAAATATGTAAATGTCGTTTTATGTAAGTCCGTAGATCTAGTTTAGTTAGGATCAAACGCCAGAGACAGAAGGGGGGGGGGTTGTCGAATAGGCTAAATATAATAATAGTTAAGCTTAATTTCCGGCCCAAAAAAACTACGCTTTAGTACTTAATTTAAATATGTTCTTTATACTTACCCATTGACCTGGTTTTATATTTAGGTCAATGTGCTTACCGATGGAAAGATATTCCTTTTGTATTACTTTTACTCCCACGGCTTATGCAACCAACGACACGACAATAATTCGCCATGTTTATAAACCTTATTTTGCAGTCTGCGTTCCTTTTTTCCACGACCGGAAGTTGGGACCTGTTTGCCATCAAATCGGCGGCCGTGTTCGGTCTAGTTTTCTTTCAGTTCAATGGTGTAATGTCATTATAATTATATATAAACAGTGTTATACTATGCGCTTTGTTTATACGTATGTCTTAGTCTTGTGTAGGTCACATATACAAATAAGAGCAGATGGATAATGTTATGATATTATACTCGACCATCGACTTTGCGCCATAATCTTAATATATTAGTGTGTGTGTATGTGAGAGACAGGCTTAAAACTAGTAAACATGAAAACACCCAATATGAAAATCGCATTCTTAACACGTAGTGTAGTTGAATGTATATCGTATTAATAATATACCGACAATAATACAATGTATGATTTGTATTGTATAAAGTGTTTTGTGTTTAGCAATCTTGATATTCTGTGTAGTACCCATGGAAATGAGAACAGGAAGATAGCACGATGCCACCTTATTGGCCGTTATGTTCTTTGAATATCCAGAATTTTACAGGTAATTATTATCAAATTAGGTTGGCGGCCGTTTTATTTCTTTTGTGTGCTAATATTTACACACTGCCATATGGGTATAATATATGATTTATGGAAAATTAATATATTATATATATATATATATATATATATATATATATATATATATATTGTCATTTAATTAAATGTATCTAAAAGAAACCAAAGTATCAACGATATTTTCTATGAAGTCATTTTTTTCATTTTGAACTTTTAATATTGTATTTTTTCCTATCCAAACTTGTATTTTTATTTCCACCTAACAATATGTAATACCAAAAATCACATCGATACACCTGTGTTTACGATTGTTTTAATACAATGTTATATAATGATATACTTATAAATATAAATTAAACACAAAGAAACCGACGAATTAATAAATCGATAATATATTACGGATAACATGGTTAATTGATTATAGGTTATTTTGCGCTTTGTGCTCGCCACCTTGTACCACATACACGTTAGACGTTGATTGTCCATATGTTGACGTATTGTATAACAGGTGTCTCGCGTTTACGGTGCATCGGCTTACAGAGGGCGGGGAGTGCGTGTTTTTGACGTCATAGCGGTTGTTTCCGTGACAGTATCTTGTTATTTATATTACTAATACATCCATCTACCAGATGTGACCTTTCTACGAGTGAGTGACTGCATGGCGTGTATTTGTGAAAAGGTACAAGTCGAATAAATGGCTCGTGGATACATGAACGGGGGGGGTGAATGGCGGACGAACTGTTGTATATAATGTATGTATGTATGTATGTATGTATGTATCAATATTTCTATGTATGTGGTTTGTGTGTGTGTGTGTGTTGGGGGGAGGAGGTTTCAGATAACGCATAAAAACCATATCGGTGACATGTTGACGTTATGTACCTGTCACTTCCAAGTATAATGTCTAAATATTCATCAAACGTTTAAGGAGTAAAATCGTATCCAGGTAAGATGTTGATGTGTTGTCACACTTCATCGCAATAATTATGACGGATAAAGTTACCTGCTCGCCACAGGTGGCTTCTATAATGATGACGGATCAGTATTTGACGTGATGTTAGTTATTACGCGAAACATCAACGGAGGCCGGATGTTGTTTAAAAAAAAAGAGAATTGTGACTTACGACTCTTGTAGCGCAAAACATATGGCCATGTACCAGAAATATTAAAGTCTGTGCATGTGATTAAAGATTTCACTTTTGTTGTAGCCCAAAAAGGCTCATCAATTTACTGTCTAAAGGATAGGTTGGCCAGACGTCGGACTTTGCGCCGGACTGTCCGGCTTTTGAGCCGGTTATCCTCCATCCGGCGCCATGCTTAACCCCGGATATGTTTAATTTAATCTTCACATATTGTAAAAGGGCTCTAATTTCTCAGAAAACTGTCCCGCCATGTACAGAAAACTCTTAGCCAACAGAATACTCCTGGAGATGACAAGTAAAGGTCAGAATTGGAGAAATAAACAGTTCGTGGTAGGCTAGCTTTGTGTTTTTGAAATAAGGGAACTCTTAGCACATCGGTTAAAAATAAATATTGATATTAATTTTTTTTAACTTCTGCGTAATAATAAAACGTGTTAGTAAATGCACTATGTCAGTATGTGTATGTGCGTGCGGGTGCGTGCGCATGTGTGTGGTAAGTTGGTAGCCTATGACCGTGTCCTCCTTTTGGGAACACCACAGAACACAGTTTTCCCGCGACGTAGTAAAGGCTGATGCTCGATTTTTCCAGCTTGTCGAAGGAGTGATGTTCGATTATATAGATAAATTTGTTAGTCGCCCAATACTGACTGACTCAAACTAAGTCACATTTTTAGCATCTCTTCCGGATCACTTAGTTCGTTTCTAAGAATGGCACTAGGGCAAAATCGTGTGTGATGCCAGCGGGTGGTAGCTTTCATTATGGAGTGGAGGTTTCGTATTGAAAGTAGTTCGTTAATGAGTTTTCCGGAGCCGAAATGACAGTTGACTAGTCTATGAAAAGTGATCCATGTACGTCATTCTGTGACAATTTAATGCTGGTGTGTTTAACCGTTTACTTTATTTTGACGCCACCAAATTTTCTCCCTTTTTACATTTAACGCGCGAGAACAGTGACGTTTTTATCACATATTTCAGAGTGCATCATTATAATCGCGAAATTTAACAGACAGAAAATGACATCGGAATCCGGCAACAGATGTTCAATTAATATAATAATAATATCAAGATGTATAACAATGTCCTGAGGGCATATTTTTTATATCATCTGAATATATACGCCATCGAAACCGGTCACGTGTCATCACCGCGTGGCCGTGTTTACTTATATGAACTTGTAGGAACACGAAAAAGAAAGTTTTTACTCATTTCAAACAGATAAGGTTTTGTACAATTAATTCTCTAAAGTAGGCTGGCCAGACGTCCGACTTTGCGCCGGACTGTCCGGCTTTTGAGCCGGTTATCCTCCATCCGGCGCCATGCTTAATCCGGACATGTTTAATTTAATCTTCACATATTGCAAAAGGGCTCTAATTTCTTAGAAAAATGTCCAGCCATGTACAGAGTTTTATTAGTCAGATTGGACGCTGAAAAGGTTTTTTTAATCTTCTACGCCAACAAATTCGCTATCTTTTACTTATCGATATAACAAAAGACCAAGTGATAGAGATAAACAGATTACTACTCATCAGACAATAAGAGAAAGAAGCGTTTGATTTAAAACTGGGTTCAGACTTAATCACTTAGATGAATCCAATTGAAATGAAATCTTCCGGGAAATCGATGGTCTGCACGATGGATGACTAGAATTAATAAGTGAATCCCTTCCATTAAAAACAAATCTCTCGTTGCATCAATCATATTACATATGATCTTATTGGATCAATAATGTTTAAAATAAATTCCTTGGGTTCGGAATTGCTTAGCTATAGGGTTGTCACACGGTTCCAAGTGTTATCTAGCTCCCAAGCCCAGAGTGCTCCTCCGTTCATCTGGTTTTCACTTGTTTTATGTTCCCAGAGGTTAAAACTCATGATGGGACTCATGCTTTTTCAGTTGCTGTCCCTACTCTTTGGAATTCACTCTCTGAAAATGTTAAGTTATTAAATGGCATAGTTTCTTTCCGTCACCATTTGAAAACTGACCTTTTCAGACTTGCTTATACCTCAAGCGTTTTTACTGCATCCGATCATTTATTGATGAACTTTCCATCACACCTTGATTATGAGAATTCCTCAACCCCCTAAACTAGATGCGCCACTGAGCAGGATACTTATTCAATAATACATAAGCTCGTTATTATTTAATTTTTATTATTATTATTAAAAGGAATATCTGTAATTGTGTCACCAACGGGAAAGTTGAATAAATACATGGCGGTAATGTTCAATGCTTAAAGCGAAAGGTACTCTTCTACGGGTAAAGGAATTCCTAAAAAATATTAAAAATATATTTGTATCATAAAATGCAAGAAGAAATAATAATAAGACGAGCCAATTTCTGGCTTGTTGTCTACGAAGAATACGTAGATCATTGACCTAAATATAAAACTAGACCGAGCAATCAGTAGCGTTTGAATTGACCGCCATGACCAAACATCTCCGACTTCCGGCAAGGGAAAAAGCAGCGTTGAAGCGGCTGCGCTTCGACTTTTGAACCTACGAATACGGACATTTATTGTGATGTGTGCATTATAATTTTGTGTTTGCAGACAATCTGTATTATTCCTCTCTATTATATGCCATGAAATATGTAAAAGTCGTTTTATTCAAGTCCGTAGATCTAGTTTAATTGGGATCAAACGCCAGAGATAGGCCGGGGGTTGTGTACAGGCTAAATATAATAACAGTTAAGCTTAATTTCCCGCCAAAACCCCCCGCTTTAACAGCTATTTTAAATGTGTTCCTTATACTTACCGATGAAAAGATATCCCGTTTGTATTACTTCCACACACACGGCTTATGAAACCAGCGATACAACAATAATTCACCACGTTTATAAACCTGATTTTTCCCGTCTGCGTTCCTATTTCCTCGACCGGAAGTTGGGACCTACTTGCCATCAAATCGGCGGCCGTGTTCGGTCTAGTTTCTTTTATGTCAATGACATAGATCCGGAACACTTTGATAGATTTTGATATATCAGATAATTGTGTTGTAATAATAATAATAATAATAATAATAATAATAATTCATACTGTCACGTGACAAACCAAACAGCTAGTGGTAAGTCATCGAATCCAAATAGATTGAGTGTTTGTTAAAAGGTAAACAAAGAGTTATGCCATTTGATGGGGGACGCCTGGCACGTGATGTGTAAGAAAAGGAATGTCCGTACAGTGTCAGATGTTAAACAATAGACAGATTGATGTACTTGTATACATAAAGGAAGAATTGATCCCAGACCAGAGATACAAAAGAATTGTATCGCTCAGCGAAACATATGCTGGAATTTTCGTTCCGGATCATTTCAATTTGGCCTTTTTAGGCTGGGAAAAATTCTAAACGTGCATAATTTGCTTGAAATGAACCTTTCAACCGGAAAACATTCCCCCGAAACGACTTTAACAAATTAACAAAAGGTCATGTGAAAGGAAATCCTTTTGAAAATGTGTTATATATTTATATCGTTTATTTATGTAGCAATTTGTATGGTTAAGGTTTCTCGAGAAACTCAAACATGTCATTATATTGTCGGGTTACCTTTCTTTCTTAAAGTCGCTTCTTCGGTAAGATAATTACATAGAATGAAGGTATTTTGATAATTGCATACAAAAGAAGCATCCAGCGTAGTTATGATATTTTTACGAGTTGAGGCGGTAATTTAGTTAGCGATGGCGATGTGACGAAACGAATCTTCGGCTTAAATACGTAACAACGTTCTCGGGCGCCATATTGGCGACGTCACGCGGCAATAGAAACGTCTAGAATCGGGTAAGAGATAAAAACAAGGAAGACAATGGAAGAAGATGCGGTCAGGTGATAATTATCTATGATATATCTAGCTTCGCTGATCTTATCTGATGAAATGTCGTAATATGAGAGCCACCCTGCTCTCTATCCGTGTCTTAAGATCCGGAACGCATCACGTGACAAATGATCCGACTCTCTCTCTCTCTCTCTCTCTCTCGCTCGCTCGCCAGATGGCGTAATCCATCAACCAGACGCCATAATGCTAGCGTACATGATATAGGAACCGATAAATACGATTATAATGATATATTGATAACATAACGGGCCGAGTCCATATGATGACTTAATTTAAGGACAAAAACAAGCGCTCTAACATCTCGTCATAGTTCACGTACTTTACTGTTGCACCCTTACGGGAGGTGACGCACAACCTGGAGCGCCCCTATCCATCAGGCTCACGTTAAACAAACGATACGGATCGTGACGGGTCATAGTGTCATCCAGGCAAACCCTAATGCTATTTCCACGAGTGAATGTTTATAGACCTTTTGTTAAGACAGGTGATGGCTGAGAAGTCATTTTTCACCACCACTGCACACACACACACACACACAACACACACACAGAGAGAGAGAGAGAGAGAGAGAGAGAGAGAGAAACACACACACGAGAGAGAGAGAGAGAGAGAGAGACACACACACAGAGAGAGAAGAGAGCACACACAGAGAGAGAGAGAGAGAGAGAGGAGAGAGACGAGAGAGAGAGAGAGAGAGAGAGAGAGAGACACACACACTACAGATAGAGAGAGAGAGAGAGAGAGAGAGAGAAACACACACACACACAAAGAGAGAGAGAGAGAGAGATAGAGAACACACACACACACACAGATAGAGAGAGAGAGAGAGAGAGAGAGAAAACAACACACACACACACAGAGAGAGAGAGAGAGAGAGAGAGAGAGAGAGAGAGGCACACACACGCAGGCACGCACACTTGCGAGAGAGAGAGAGAGAGAGAGAGTACACTGTTGTTGACGCTGACATGGACATGCCATCGTCCAAAAATAAATGTTTTGCCGAAACAAAACAATTACAATAGGTTTATTCTCTAGTTTATTTTCCTGAAGTTTTCTTCTTCTGTAAACGTTGCCTTTTAGAAGCAAGATTCCTTTGTAAGTCTGACATAAGTCTGTATTCTATGTATGTGTGTGTCTGTTTTTAATGCACGGTGTCTCCATTGCTAAACTTGGTGCGTGGTTGGCAAAACACCCGCATAGCGTAAGCAAAGCAACAACGACAAATTTATTTTAAATGCAACAAGAAGCATATTTGTATCAAATTGTTAGTAAATGTTCTGATGTCATTTCGTAAATATCGTTTTATTGTTAGAGGCATCTTAGAAATATGTACACCCAATAACAATTGCCCTGTAGATTTCGAGGAAATTCTTAATTGTTGGAAGGCACATTACAAATTTATCGATAGTTACACCTGTCATCACAATAATATGGTAATGGGCTGATGTTCACCTATAACGGATTAGAACCTAATGTTGTTATGACAATGATGACATATCGTCGCTATACGTAAGTTGTCATCTGGGTGAGATATCATATTAACGTACAGCTGTTGTTATAAATATAATTTGATCCATTTGGGTTAATTTTTCTACTTTTTGATCATTCTTCTGGCTACCATAAAGCAGTCAGTTTAATGTAGGTGTGTATGACTGCGTGTGCTTGCTAGATTGTGTGCTTGATTGGCTGCTTGCATGCGTGCGTGTCTTAGAGTGGTATACCATAGGTATATCATAGGAAGGAAGGCCTGATACTTCGTACAGCCACCAGCGACTGTTCTCACGTATCTATGAAACACAGGTAAGCCACAAAAGAGTTTCGTACATAAATACAAATGGCTGCTCTGACAGTTAATCTTTAGAAGCCACACACACACACACACACACACACACACACACACACACACACACACATCTCCCTCAAACATTAACAACACGATCTATAAGTTGTCAGGTTGCCATTCTGCCTAAAGCGACCCATTTCGGCGACAGTCCTATCCAATAACCTCATTACCTTGTCATCGTTCGTTATGACACAGATATATACACCAAGTTGACATATTTCATATAAAGTGTCGCCGACAGGTGTCTAAAGCCCGCCTACACCCCACCGCCCAAACTACAGGACCTTATAATATGATACCTATATCACAAAAATAGATGTTCACGTATCAATCATATCACGATATGATGATTGCTAATTGATGACGATGACGTTGCTGATGACGCGCAAGATGGCGGCGATGACGTCAAACGTGACGATTAATATAGGTGGGTGTACATTTCGGATGTTCAGGTGACCACGAGGATTAATTATTAAGAACGTGTAAGATGTTGACGTTTTGTTCACTTCTGTGATGTATACAAATAAACATCTGTTTCATTATCAGCTGACACGATACCTTCTCGATGTGTGCATGGCACAATAACATATAAAATATTTCTTCATAAAGCTAAATTTGTTACTAGCACACTAAGAACAGCAATTAATATTTGTATCTTCCGAGATCAAATCGACAGAATTTTAGGCAAACCTATGTAAATTTATTTATTTCGTAATTATTATGAGCATGCAAATAAACAACGAACTAGTGTTTTCAGTTATATTAATATACCCGAAAAGATGCGACAGATTTTATCCAGGCAAACGGTTAATTTACGGATGATCAGATTGATGACACCAGTCACAGATAACACGAAAAAGACATCATGTCATATGGTAGACATTTCTTATTCCCAGCTTCTACCATATTTCAGTCGGCGATCACTATCATCACGCGAGGGTCTCCGTGGTCTAACTGGTAGCGCGTTGCATGGACCACAGATCACAACCACCCGAGTTCGAATCTCGGCGTGGGCATATCTGAAGGACGTTTCATCTTTCACTTCGCTTCATTACGTCTGAAGGTCGCTCGGTCCATTTAGCCTAGCAAGCGCACAATCGTGGCCGTAAAACATCAATCATCAACCACTATCATCATACCATGTCCATTTCGACTGATTCGAATGCTTTAAAACGTAGCTGATCAATATTTTATTCGTTGACTGTAGGTCGGCAAAAAAAGATAAATCAAAGCCACAAGACAACTGGCGATGATTCGTGACCGAGTTTTTGAGTTTAAGTGAACAGGAAGATTTCGGAATGGAATATCGATGTTTGATGGTTATAATAACACTACATGTATCGCTCACATCATCCGTCACACCTAATATGACATTCTGATGGATGGTGACATAACCTTGATGTCCAATTGTTGCAGCAGTCTTACTTGTGTTCTCTTTGTTAAAATACTGTTCAGTCTAGTTGTGCCAATATATATGCGTGTGTGTGTATTGTGTATGTGTGTGTGTTTCGATAATATATCATAATTATTACTAGATACATAGATGCCTCTAAATCTCTACAAGCTAATAAACTCAAACATGTTGTAATAACGACATAACTTTCTTACATTGGTGTAATAAGGAATCTGGATGGAAATAGATAAGATGTCTGGCACGGGCAATGTGCGTTTTAGAGTACATAGTAAGAGGCAACAGGCACAGAGCATCAACATATCTAAACCTCCTTCTAAACCTCCCCATAAATCTAAATACAACTATACATACATTAATCTAAAATTAAAATGTTCCATACCTCCACATATTGATAAATGTGTGCGTATACCTAAGCATGTGTCTGGTTTCCCCCTACTCACTCAAGCCTGAAAAATATTTGTGTGAAACCAAAAAGCTTAAATTTATTGCAATTAGATAAAAGGCCTAATTTTAATATAAAAAATATATATATATATATATATATATATATATATGTGTGTGTGTGTGTGTGTGTGTGTGTGTGTGTGTGTGTGTGTGTGTGTGTGTGTGTGTGTGTGTGTGTGTGTGTGTGTGTGTCTTACAGCTAATTTGTACAATCAGGTAATACATATATTACATGGAATTATCAGGTAATCTGTATTAAATCTCAGTTAGCAATAGACGTATTAACTGAATATTTCAGGTAATATACATATTATCTGATTATACAGATTAACTGTAACACACACACACACACACACACACTCCCTCTCTCTCTCTCTCTCTCTCTCTCTACACACACACACACACACAAACAGACAGACAGACACACATAAGTGAAAGAAAGATGTATGGTATCACTGGTGGTGGCGGGAGAGGGGCGTGGGCCTTTCTGACATCTACCTTGAGGCAAGGTAACACGATTGACAATGGTCATTTGTACGACTACAACAAGGTACCAGTAACGTTCACATCGGCTAAGATTAATGCCTCTTCTGGTGGATGTCGCCCGCTTCAGTTCGAAAAGAGAAACTATAATCACGACATTTTCTGGTCAAGGTTGACCTCGGTTAGAAAAATTACGAATACCCGAGTCACGTGACTGTTTTGTTTTTGCTTGTTTTTAGGTCATTCTATTCAGTATCATTTGATGAAAGTGTAACCGGACCTGAACTCGTTAATTAAATGTGAAATGTAATCTTTAACCCGTTAAAGTAAACCAAAAAATCTATTTCTTTCACGACTTTCACGGACCTATTTCTTTCACGACTATATATATATATATATATATATATATCGAGAGAGAGAGAGAGAGAGAGAGAGAGTTTATACTGATATTGTTCACGGTTTGCATGCTTATTTGCTTGCGTGAATGGAGTGAAAAATCTTTCTGACTTTTCTATACTGCCGAGACAAACTAATTTTATAGCAACCAACGCCACTGATCTTTCTTTCGCTGTCTCCCCGTTTTTTTTCCTTCTCGTAAATAACGTTCAAAAGAAAACCAATACTTGCTAGCCTTAATTCTTCATTCCGTTTCGTGACACCGAATCACGTGGCACTGATTTAATTAAAGAGAGCCAGCCACCGCGACTTCCCCTTTCTTCGTAAACCGACAAATGAACATTAATCAGCGGAGAAGGCGGGCCACGAAAAAAACGGGTGGATATTCGCGGTAAGAAATACAAACAAAAAACAAACAGAATGATTGGCTTTACGGCTGAATAGTTAGTTTTATGTGGTCACGATGAATGTAGGACTGTTGCCGTATCGCGTTGCTGCGGACATTGCTCTAATTGATGTTCTGACAGAAAACAGTGACGAATAATATGGCGTAAAGACGAACAGGGAGCTGTTGTTATCGTTTTCCGACTGTCTTTATCTACCTGATTGAAGTTACCTCCTTTAAAAACTGCCATTAGCATTCCCCCCCCCCCCCTTCGACAAACCGCGGTGTAATAACTCACGCGTCGGATAGATCACATGTCTATAGACAGGTTTCCTGCTCTCGTATGTCAAAACAAAGTTGCCAGATATTTTGCTTTCCAGAATGTATTCCCTCCGTTTGTGGAATACCACTTAGCATAGTAGCTCATTTCCGCTGAAGAGCATGATGATGATGAGCGATGTTTTACGGCCACTTTTGTGCATGGGCATGGTAGGCTAAATGGGCCGAGCGACATCCAAAGGTAATGAGGCGAAGTCGAAGATGAAACACCCTTCAGATATGCCCACGCCGAGATTAGAACACGGGTGGCAGTGATCTGTGTTCCAGCACGCTACCGTTAGACCACGGAGGCGCCTCCATTTGCTGCTGAA
This sequence comes from Paralvinella palmiformis, assembly GCA_025642065.1. NCBI lineage: Eukaryota > Metazoa > Annelida > Polychaeta > Terebellida > Alvinellidae > Paralvinella > Paralvinella palmiformis. The sequence goes on along the minus strand of JAODUP010000585.1, from coordinate 113,155 downwards.
AACAGACAAAATTGAAATCGGACAACAGACGCGGCTCGAGTAACCTTTTGTCGCCTTTCAAATCGATAATTATACCTTACACCCTGTCGCCTTCATCGCTCTAACAGCCGCAAGTGTATAAACTATTATACAGGTGCCGTGGCATACCGGACCGGCTCCGTGGGTACCACGTGACACGTCTTCGGCTGTCAGAAGGCCATTAATCAGTTCGTCAAATGCCATATCGTCCTTACACCACGTGGCCATTTAAATACACGGACGTTCTCATCAACTATTGTCCCTCGCCCTCCCGTCTTACCTGCCATACAGGTGTGTGACATTTCTAAATTACCGAGAAAAATGTTAGGCTATATCGCGAGGAAACGTTTACAGATCGAACGCTCACGAAGCAGTTGGCGATTGTCATTAACTGAAGCCTTAAAGTCGTGAAACAATCATGATTCAATCATAATATTAAGACGGTTGAATAAATATATCATTTATTAAATTACAAATGTGTGTATATATATATATATATATATATATATATATATATATATATATATATATACCGTAATAGGCCTTAGCCAAAGTTTAGTTTTAGCGGTCGTCTCTTTAACTCGAGGTTAAATTTCTCGCCCGCTCTGTTATCTTACATATTATAATTGGTGACTAA